>VZRU01018379.1:316073-337444 GCA_013398155.1 Pedionomus torquatus | reverse complement strand
CCTCTCGGCTCCCCGCAGCGCCTCCCTCGCCTGCCTCCGCCCCCCCGCGTCCAGCGGCTGCCCCAGCTGCTGGGGACGGCCGCCGCGCCTCCTCCCTGCAGCGTCGAGCAGTTCCCCGGGGCCAGGTAGGAGGCTGCTGGGTTGGCGGGTGGGAGTCGCCCCCGCCTTGCCAGGCTCCGGAGGGCAGAGGTGTGGCGGCTCTGCCTGGGTGGGCTTTCCTCACCGGGGTGAGGGCGGCGGGGTCGAGCGGAGGGCAGGTGGGGGGCGCTCAGGCTCCCTCCCCGCTTAACCCCGTCCCCGCTGGCGGCACCCGCGGGTTCCGCCGGGCCGGTAGGGCCCCCCCGCTCTCCTTGCCCAGGTGCGGTAAAGGGTCTTAAAAAGTGGATGGTTTTGAGGGGTGGGTCGGTAGGGTTTGAGTGCGGTGTGCGGTAAGGAGCATTCCTTACAGCGTCCCCTTGGGGGGCTGTATTTCTCGGCTGGGGCAGGCATTTCTCACAGGCTTTCTGAGAGAGTGGGTAAGGAGAATATATTCAGCTCACAAGTTTTTTTGCTGCTTCTTTTTACACATTCTGCAAGGTACCCTGTATCATCGAAAGTAAGATTTCTTCAGAGTCACTTGTGCACAGTAATTATTTTGAGGGGTTTTTTTGGTCTTNGTTTTTTTGGTTTTTTTTTTTTTTTTTTTTTTGCCTTGTCCCCTTACGCTGGCCAAGTGGGGAAAGTTCAGTCTACTGGAAGCATCCTTTCCTGTCTGGGTTTGTAACAATATTTATTTATTTATGCGTTTTTATAACAGCACTGAATTCTGATGCTTTCACTGTGCGATGTCTTGCATTGGTTTATGTGGAAATGTTGACAAAGTGTTTGTAAACTGGCCTTTAAACTGGCCTTCTAAACTAATTCACTGGCCTTCTAAAGGTGTGCCTACCTAGCATGTTAAATGTGTAATTGTACAAGCCCAGGCTGGTTTTGTCTTACATGAAAACAGTCCCAGTAATGCTGAAAGTGTGGTAAAATTAGCTTCAGCAAGAGCCAAAACAGAGTTTACAGTCTCAGGCGTGCCGATCTAAGTGTTACTTGGTCCCAAAGCAAACTGTTTAGCTCTGACATTTGTGCTGAAAAGGTAAAGCTGGCGTTAATTGTCTCTACTCAAAATTTGTTTCTTCCTTTTGCTTGCATAGGCTAACGGTGTACATCATCATCACAAGATGCAAGTTGATGTTCCTATTCTTAAGCTTTAAGTTTAAGGTTTTAGTCATTCCTTCCTAAACTGGAAAGTATACTTCTGTATACTGAGTGGGGGAAACAAGCAGGATTTGCTCCTCTGCTGGGTGATGGGAAATACATTTGTTGAATTAAACTAAAAAAGAGAAAGCAGGTCTTTGCTTAGGAGGGTCTCCAAGTACTTGTCTTCACTGAGGAAACACACTTAAAGCATTGATAAAGAAAATCTCTACAGTGAAATGCCTTGAAAGAAGATGCAGGAAAGAAACTGTCTGTAAACAAAGTTTACTCACAAACTTTGAAGCCACAAAGTTTTCTACTTACACCGCAAGCTAGTACTATTTTATTTCTGCTGTGGCAGTCAGATACCAAGTGAACTAATGTTATTACTATCTTTATTAATATTACTTTAGTGTCATAAATTCATTCTATAAATTAGGTGGGAGTTTATGACCACTTTTTTTTGCTTCAGTGCATTCCAAATTTAATGATAAACTTCTATTTCTAATGCATCAGCAGAAAATTAGAGCCAGCTAGAGAGAGATATAGGACTAAATTCCCACTATCGAGCTTTTGTGCTGTTAATGCTTTTAGTCAGGTCTTCCACTAGAACTGGAGACTGTTGGCAGATTGAGAAATTTTTGGACTTCATGAGAGAAGTTATCAAATTTGGACAATTCTTCGTTTTTAATATGTAAGACTATCACTGGCCTTGGCAAACACAGTATAATGTTAAAACTGATTGCTACACTTGAGCTTGGAATTTTATATTTTCAGGGGAATACTAGGTTAAATTATTTGAAAGACAAAATCAGGGCACCTCATACAACTAGTGTCATTGACTTCAGTGAGAAGAATTGGCATGAATAAGGTGTGCTATTTGGGCTGAAATGTTAGCTTTCTATCTGATAAATGTTATGTTTAGTAGCATTATTGTGTCTAGGTTCATTTAGAAGCTTTGCTTTTTTTCAGATGCTTGGTTTCAGAGAATACTGATTTATTGCAGGACACTGGTAGATGCTACTCAGCTTGTGAACAAGAAGGGAGCAGGGTGAATCACTTCATGTTTATTAGATAGGTGCTTATGATTGTGAGCATCTTATTCTTTCCAGTAATAAATTCCTGGTGGAATTACAATTTGGAAAGAACCTATACTTGCTCTATAAAAAAATCAGCTTGTGTTACTATACAGTAATTATTAGGACTCCATTATCTGGAAGTCCTGCATTTCTTTTGTGCCAAAAAATCTTAGAAATTTATTGTTGTTCAGGGTGGACAAAGAACCCTTTGTAGTTAACACTAAATCAAAGACACAAAAAATTCAATCTCGAACCTCCTCCCTGCATGAGTCACATGGATTTGTCTCTAACTGTGAGCTGCCATCATCTTGTATATCACAGGGGCTCAACCTGTGAGTGTTACTTACATTGACTTCAGGACAGTTTTATTGCAGATAATATGTAGTGGTATTGATGCAAGATTTTAGAAGTGTATTTGGCAGCTAAACTCCCAGCCTCTGCATTGTCTGTTTTTCTTTTATCAATGAGCACTGGAGCCCAGAAATCTAATTATTGTTTTACACAACAGCTGCTTTTCAGCTAGTGCATTGTTAATACAGTGACAATTTATTCTTCTGTTCTAGTTCCTCTTGTGCTGGCTACTGAAATAGTGTTCTTAACATCTCAGAGTAAAACTGTACTTTGTAACATGATTTGCTTATTTTTCTTTGCTTTAAAAGAGAACTGTACTAGATGAGACAGTGTATGGAAAAGAAATAAACGTTCCCCGGTCTACTTGATACACTTATAAACTGTAGACTTTAGAAGAAATTACTACAATTTGTCACATTATTATTACTGTTTTCTGAAATTTGCATGACATGAGTACCTCAGGTGATGCCTTAGTTGCCAAAAGAGAGCAACCACTCACAAATTAAGCGCTCTGTAGGTTTGAGTTTATGGTGTTCCTTAAAGGAATTGCTGAAGAGTTAAGGCTTAAGAAATCCATCAGTAGGTGTGCCAGAAATTGTTGTGTTTGGTAAGAGGTGACACATTTCGAAATGGTAGAACTAGCAAGAAAATGAGTAATGTGAGTATGCTGATTATGGAAACATTATTGTGCACAGGTAACAAAACCTAACGTCTTTGCTTGTGCTTTTAGTGCTTTAAATATTCTCTGAAAAATCCCTTTTATATTCTTTAGAGAAAACAAATATTACTGTGGCTCTCTGCCTGGATTTATTGGACATCTGGGCAAGCCTAATTGTGAATGTTGCCAGATTCCACATTTAATATCTGAGTTCCTAACCAGAGTTTGAATATTTTTGTTTCTTTTGCACCAAATTGATTATGCACATAAGCTGTTTCTGATAATTCTTGTCACTTTATGTTTTGAAGCCTGGGGGCTTCAAATAATTCCATCATTACTTGGACAAATAATTCCATCATTACTTGGACTATGGTATGAATAAGTATTCATATAACTTGAATTAAAAGTGCTTGCTTTTTTTCTTCACCCTTTATCAATGTTTCAGCAAGTTAACATTGTGGTTAGTTTGGTTTATTTGTAAGAAAGCTAATAATTTTTCTAAATAGAGGTGGTGATGGTGAAAGAAACCATGTGGAGTTTAGTTGTACGAAGTAAATTTTCTGAGCTGATACCTTCGTGGGTGCTACACACAGAAATGATGCTGGTTTAAATAAATTTTTCTCAAGTTGCTTTGAAGCCATCTACTCTCTTGTGTTACCACTTTCAAGTATTTAAGAATGATTACTATTGATTAACTTGTTTCAGTTGTATTAGTCTAATGTGCACTCCGATCAGAACTTCGCCTCCTCTTCTTTCCCTGATGACTGATCATGGGTCTTGTCCTGGCAATGATGCCATTTCTTTTCCCCATTACTCCTTGGACTTGCATTGTACCTTATGGAGGACCAGCACTAAAAGAGGCCCAGAGCACTGTTCTGGCATAACACTTTACTAGATTACCCCCAGATATTTACCCCATGTGAAGACTGTGGTGTCAAAGCAACTGTATTTCCTTAGGCAATATAGGGTAGTGATGCCGTATTCGTAATCAGAGTTGTAGTGGGGCTCTGGAAGATGCCTCCTTCAGTACATCCATCTTTCAGAACTGATGTTTATTTCTTTAGTACAAATTACTAATTCTGGTCATTGGTCTGTTGATTAAAACAATCTGAGAGACTGAGAAAAAACCTCAAACCACCAACAAAAACTTCCACAAAGTATTGCTTAGCTTACAGAGGAATTTTAGTGGCTCCAAGTGGAAGATCCGAGAGACCTGTTAAGTCAGTAATATGAAGTTTAGGATGAAATCACAATATAATTTCTTTTTTAAGACTTTTGACTTAAGATGCTGCTGTTCAAGCCCAGAGAGCATGGAAATGAGAGCAGGGAAGGAAAGTGCCAGTTGAGCAAAACCAGTAATTTCTTTTTCTTTTTTTCCCCTCCATTTAACAGTAAGATGAATAAGACTTTCAGGTCTCATTTTTGAGAAGTAGGAAAATTGAAAGCATGAGCTGAACAGTCGTCTTTCTGGCATGCCCGGTCCTCACTTGATTCCTTACAGCCTGCTCACATTGTTCACTGGTTTGAATATTCCAGCTTTAGAAAAGTCTTTGTCCTTCACTCTTCCTCTCTAAATCAAATTTAGTTCCTGTTAGCAAACATAAAGGTTTTACAAAACTTCGTCTACTTTTCTATGCTTACCTCTCTCCCCAGCCACCCCCACCCCCTGAAATCTATATACCTCCATAACTCAAAAGTATTAATGAAAAAGTAAATAACCTGCCTGTAGTTGAAGTAATACGTAACTGCTTTATTACATCTATGTTTCTTATGCTTCATTGGTATTTTGTAAATGCTTTGAAATGAAAACCTGCTCAGGTATCGTCACTGAATGGCTTTTTAGTTTGCTTCAGAATATTTAGTAGAGTGCATGGATAATACCGTTCTCTTGAGGGAATACACAATGCAGAAAAGGATTTCCTGGATAGTGTAGAACTTACTTATAAGAGCTAGAAAGAGGCCTTTTGCTCATCTCCCAGGTGACTGCTCGGTATGAGGAGGTGAAACATTACCAAACTGGATAAGAGCGAACAAAAACTTGCTTGAAACTGTCCTCTGTTCCATTTTTTTTTTTTTTTTTGCACTGTATTCAGTGACACAAGTTACTGTAAGAGAGAATTAAGAATTAAGTACTAAAAGTGAAGTGCTTTTTGGCACTGAGGTCTGTAACAGAGAGCCATCCAATAGTGTATTACACCCATGAATCCAGTTATATAAACCTTAATCATTAAGCTCATACTCAGATCTTTTAGTTTAACTGAGAGCAGACCTTGGCTTACGCAGTTTGGTGTTTGTTATAGTACTAAATACAAAAAAAACTTTCCTGCAGCAGTTGAAAGACTAAGCAAAACAATGGATTTCTTGGAGTTTTTCCTCCTGTTTATTTCTGGTAAAAACTGAACGAATGAGCTATGAGTTCTGCAGAAGACTGGCATCTGTAACTAAGTGGCTCATTGCTCTATGTAAGTCCAATTATTAAAAAGTAAAATATTTAATATCTCTGAAAACAGTAAAGATTTATGTCAGGAGGACATGTTTGGAAGGTCATTGAACTGACTCCAGACATTACCATTGTAGTTTTAGAAAAAGCTGGTGTTCTACATAAAGTAACTAAATTTTGCAGAACACAGTATGCCTGTTTTTACAGCCTTTGATGAACACTGGAGAAAATGAATGAAAACCAACCTATTATCAGGCAGTAAAAATTTTGTTACTTTCTTTTGGAAAAACGCATTTAAAAAACCCCCTTGAACAACATTTGTAAATCAGAGGTGCTACTTCTGCTGTTAAGTCAGTGAATACTGTATTTGTCAAAATTCACAGTGACATAAGACTTTCCAACATAAGTGTCCTCCCTATTACATCTAACCTGCTTCAGCCAAATTTTAAAAATAACGTAGAAATGTTACTACATTTTGGTTCCAGTCTGGAAAATATAAAGGGATGGTGGAAGAAGTCTTACAGTCTCATGTTTCTGAAAGTAATTAAAGGCACCAAGAAGTTCTCATAACTGAACAGTGTGATTTTTCTCTAGGTCTTTTCTGCCTTTTATCACCACATACAGATTTCAATAATGCTGGATAGAACAAGACAGATGCTTACCCTTCATTATTACCTTCCTCCTCAGCAGTAAATTCTGTACATTTGGGAAATTAAAAATCAAGATTTTAATAGGACATGAGTACAAAATTAGACAGAATGAGCCCTAAAGACTGTGAATGAAATAAGTGTGACTTGAAGAAAACAATTTGAAGTGCAGCAGTACGCAGCATGGCTAGAAGTCAGTGACTGATTGCTTTGGGTCATGATTTCCAACATAAAGTAAAACTCCCATTGTGTTGGAGGATAATTCCATCAAAAAATAGTAAAATAAAGTAAAATGAAATAGTAAAACAAAAGCTTATTAATACTAATTATAAGAATACAGACTTCTCTTTATACTGTCTTCCTGTCTTTGTTTCCAGTAACTTTAGATTTCTAGAGAATGTGACGTTAATGCAGAACTGCAACGCCTATAACACAACTTATAAAATAAACATCTGATTTTTCAAAGTACCTATTTTCATTTGCACTAAGAAAAATTCTGTCAATCCTAGTTGCACTTTCAAATTAATGCTGTGGTATGAAATGTTGTGAAACTTGGGTACCAATGCTAGGAGATTGTCGCTGATCAAAACAGACCACTCTTCACAGAGATCAAACAAGAGGGATCAGATTTATGTCTGAGCCCTTACTTTGTGTTTTCTGAATTTCCATTTAATCCACTGACCATAAAGAAAAGTAACTGCTTGTTTTCTCTTCTAATTCAGATATTTAGCTCTTTGTAAATAAAAGTGACTTAATTGTTGTTTGAGAATAGTAAATGAGAAAGTAAAGAAAGGCAGTTACATCTTTACCTGTAGTCTGTATATAGAATTCTTTCCCACACTTGGGTGGCTTGGTAATCATGCCTGATAGCTGTTGTACTTGATTAGATCTGCTCTATTTGCAAGTGAAAAATTTTTGCCCTACTGCAAAACCTGTGCAGATTCATGCTGGGCACTCTGACTTACGGTGTATTCATCTGTTGTAATGAACAATAAATATATTCCTGTAACAAATGAACATAACTAATAATAAATTAAAAAATCTCTTATGCCTAATTCTATAATGTCCACAACTATATATTTACAATTGCATTATTTTTCAGGACCATTATTAAGATTAGAGCTTTAGAATTCCAATACAAAGAAGAGCTTAAATAAGTTTAAGAGAAACATAATTTCCAAATGTTTTGGAATGTATCATATGATCTTTATTTCAGTTAATATGATGAAATACTATTTTACATCTTGGTTTTTCTTTAAAAAAATCTAAAAAAAAAGTCTGTCAAAGGTTGCAGCATCTTTTTCTTTGGTAGTGTCTGAACAGCATTGTTCAACTCTTTTAATTGTACTTTTTATGTGGAACAAATCTTGAGCTAATATAAATGTCCAAAGTCCTCCAAAAAGTCAGGTTTGCTGTGACTGTGTCAGGATTTTGCTTTATACGTTTACTCACTTTCCTGCTATCTGGATTTTATTTTTGTCCCTGGGACCATTAATCTACATTCATAGCTTTGAATAGCTTCAGAGTTCTTGATGTGACTGTATTTTGTCAGTAAGAAGCTGTGCCTCTGTCCCCATTTGTCTTTGCCAGGCCCATCTCAGGAAGTGAGAACAATGTCGAAAGAACCCCAGCGGGGATGAAAACCTAAATGTGCTGAAAGTATTTATTACATCCTTTCATTTATACACTGGACAAACACTAGCAAAGCTCACTCTGGAAGGTTTGAGTTAGAGTAGGATCTATTCAAACTTGTTAGGGCTATGTAGTACACAGGCAGAGCTGTAGTCAAAACCAGGAATTTCTTGGCTCCTGCCCTCAAATTTAAATTCTTGGAATGCAGTTGTTATTTCTGGTGGATGACGCACTAACATGACTGTCTACTGAGGTCTACCAGACCAGGTAGAAGGCATGCTTGGTGGTATGGGAGTAAACCTTTGTCTTAGGCAGTTCATTTCATGGGTATCTACAGAATTGAGGCTTAAGAAGGAAACTAAATACAGGGAGTGTAGGAGCAATTTTGTTTGAAGCAATATTATATGTGACACTGAGCAAGCAGTTTGTTTCGGTACTTATCAACATTGATGGCTAACCCTGTGGGTGCTACTGAGTATTTTTGGGTTCCACCCCACTCACAATTCAACTCATGGTGTCTAGGTAGTAGAGACAAGAGTGAGATGCTGGAATTTGTTTGATTTGTTGTCTAAGTCCATAACTATGGCTAGATGGTTACTGTACAGAAGCAGAAATTTCCCCATAAAATGGAGGAATAGATGTGCAACTTGGTTTTCCTTGGAAATTACTTAATTTGAGATTAGAATGGGCAATGTGAATAAGCAAAGAAAGGAAAAATTGCCTTTGGATGGGCATCTCTTAACCCTAGTAAATTGCACTGTAGATGCTGCAATCCTTGAAGTTGTCAAATACATTAAAGGGGGACAGTTTTCATTTTCAGGTTCGTAGGATAATTAATGTAATTCTGTTACTTACTTTAGCAACCAAACAACTTTATTAATACATGATTTTTAGGCATTCAAGAGAATCAAGCTGAAAGGCAGGTTTGGATATGTTTCCTGCAAATATTTAAAAAGCTATCCTACCTTTCTTGCTCTTTAAATTTGGTTTTGTTTGGTTTTGGTCATTTCCTGCATAGGGTTGTGTGTATTAACTATGTCCATTGCTTCTATTTCTCTCAGTTTTAGTATGCCTGATTTTTGTATTCCTTTTATCAATACCCTTTCTTCCCGCTGGTTAACATCTGCAGCGCGCATGCAGATGTCATTCATAATGTTACCACAATTGGATGGTTATTTCCTTAGTGCAAATCAGGTTTTCATGATAACTCTCCATGAACTTGCTGCCCACAGTTACCTGTGGCATTTCTAATTTTTTTGCTGTAGCATCTTGCCTTGAGAATGAGATGAGGATTGAGAATCAAATTCTTGTTTCTTCCTTAGGAGTTCATGGTGTTGCTCGTAAAATGTCAGATGGTAGAATCTGCAGGCAAGTGACTGAAGAGATGCTTTCTATATACTTACTGAGATTAACAAAATTTTTGGATAAGTTTTCTAAGCTTGCTCTCTGGCTGCTTTTGAATGGGTATTTGTGTGTCTGTGTGTGCGGGGGGTATTTTGTTGTTTGTTTTTCAAATGTTGAAAGTCTTATTTTTGCAATGTGGCCATGCTGTGAGTCTTTGGAGAATTAGAGATTGAGTGGATTTTTTTTTGTTTGCTTTTTGTTGTTGTTGTTTTTAGTACTGGTGGGCTTTTTTTTGCCTTTCGGCAAACAGCTCTTTCTTTCTTGGTGACTTGGAAATATACAGAGTATTTGTGCATTGCTGTGTGATGTATACCCAGTAGTCTAACAGGGTGGAAAAGATTAACGCTTTTGGGTTGGAAACATCATTTGTCATAATATTGTAATATTGCAAACCTGCGCTACTTGTCACTGTGGTGTATTTACTTACTTTTTGCTTCTAGAATGGTTGCCTGGGGAAAACAGCACTGCTACGTTGGCAGACTGCAGGATGTTTTCTCAAGATTCGGGATTGTTCTAACGGTCCTTTTACTTCATTTGTTCCTGGCCACAGCAAGCAAAGGTAAGGTATTTTTTTCCTGATTTATATAGTGTTGGTACTCCAAAAATAAGGAATTAGTCTTGATGAATAGGACTTTTGAATATATTCAGAACAGTCAAGTTTTTGCTCTGTTGAAATTAAGAGGAAAAACTGCCATTACCAAGCAATGAAACAGCTGGTGCTTAGCCCTTTGTGTATCCAAACTCTATAACGTTCATAAAACATCATCAGTGGTAACTTCTTATTGACTATGGATGAGGAGAGAATGTAAATGCAATACATAATAACAAGGCAAATGGCTTTCTTGGTGTTTTTTTTTGAACTGGAAGTGTCACTATTTTAAGAATGTGTTCTTAAATCTTTTACACTGCTCTTACGCAAACACCTCAAGATCCTTTGAGCTTCACTCTATTTAGTGCATAGAAAATCTGTGTTGCTTTTGGTCATGGATCTGAAGAAGGCTAGGAAAAAGTAGTAATGTCCAAAAACATGTAACAGAAATGATATATTTGAATTTAGCAGTCTATACTCTTTGTATAATAGTAAATGAAAAACAAATTCATAAGGTTCTTGCAACAAATTGGGTAACTGATATGGTGATGCTTTTGTATGAGGTACTACAGAATCAGCAACTTGTGTTTTATTCATGGCTATTCTGTAAGCTGACAGATACAAGTATGTCGCTACTCTGGGCCTCAGCTGGGACAGTTAACAGTGCTTCTCATTTCTAAAAATTGCTTGTATCTGTAATAGTGTGTAATGTATTTATCATGTTAGTGCATGGAATATTAAAAAAATTAGAAGTGTTTTTTGCCATGTACTTAATGGCTAATTTTAGAATCTAGTTCCTGTGTTATGCCATGTTGTTTCGCTTTAGAGTTTCTTGCAGTTCAAATGTACTTAGTAAGTATGCCTGCTTAATGATAATGTACTAGCAATGAAATTTCATAGGTTTACAGACTAAGACTAATTGTGATTCAATTCTCCAAATACACTAATTTTCATAAAATGAGGATTTTGAGACAGAATTTGGGATTCTGTTAGTGAGGTTTTAACCTCATGTACTTTAAATAGTTAAAAGGACAGGGCTGTTGAGCAGATGGGCAGATGCCATACAAAATTTTTTCCAAGGAAAATTCAACTGCATCTAGAATTCTGAGGAAGCAAGTAAAGAGGGATTTCATCTTTCACCTCTGTATCACTTCCAAGTGTCAGTAATCCTACAAGAAAATCTGAACTGATCCAAGGGTTTATTTATGGTTCCACCTTTTTTTGTTTGTTATTTTAGGATGTTAGCACTGTCAGCAGCGTCTCTGCTCAGTTCTCATCTGAGGTACAAAGTATGTTATGTTCTTCAGGTAATACGAAAAGAACTGCCTGTACTCTTTGTGATGTCTAGGACACTCTGGATAATGTGGTGTAGTTTATCCCCAGATGTCCAAATACAACTGTGAAAGGAGGAATGAAGTGAATTTTGAGGAAGGAATTCTTGCCTTCAGTTTTCCAAAACATTCAGCAGGATCAGGTGACCCATTTGTAAAAAGTTTAGAGTTTTAAACTTCTTATACAGAACAGTTATGAGCTCTAAGCAGAATACATTAAGGTACAAGATTCTTGAGAAGTCATTTTAATGGACTGTAGCAAGCCAAATGTGTTACAGGTGGCAAACACTTGCATGGAAGTCAATGACTGTTGCTGTTACTGGTTAAAAGCCATATTGTGCGGACACAAAAACTTCTCACTATTTTTATGCAAGAGAATGCTGAATTGGGCTCAACTTTTACTCACTTATTTTACTCACTTATTAAGTGGATGCTCTTAGTTTTAGTGAGGGTAAAAAACATCAGTTCTTGCATCTATTAGAGATAAATATATTAAGAAGGAACAGTTTGCATTTCTGAAAGAGTTTAAGTCCCTCAATACAGCAAATAGCATTGAAAAGTCAGACCACAATTTCTATTCTGTGGTTTCCTCGACTCCAAAATGTGGGGTTTTTGCTTATTTTTTTTTTTTACTCTAGAGCTGTTTTGAGCATTCTTTCTGCTGTGCTTAAATTTTTGTGCTGTGATGATAAAAGTATGTTTGTGGCTAGGTTTCTGAATCTGATTTGTATCATCTGGACCCAAAGGAACTAATTGTAAGCCAGGAATGCCACTGCCAGAGCCCAGACAGTTCAGCTCCTTGATTGTAGGGTCGAGTGTGGGTACCCACTGGTACCATTACTAGAGAAAATAAGTGATGATTAACAAAACCACCAAAAACTTTAAATCAGTGCCATCTCCTACTTATGTTGCAGACACCCACATTTCAAGTAGATTTCACCAAGATGATAATTTCTAACTCATTTAAAACTCTACTGTGTGTACTCCGCTTGGAACAGCAAAGATAATTTTCTGACTATGGTTATGATTTCATTTGTTCTTTTCCAGCTTTCTTTGAGTTAGACTAACCATATAAATTTTTATGAGCCTTTCTTGTAACTATTCAGATAGTATTGGTGTCTATTCTCTTAACTTTGATGCTGCTTTCAAGTCTGGCGCTGGGCCATGCTTGCCTGTTTCCAGAAGGGTAGTAAACTCTTTTGATAGTTTAAATTAATTGATCAGGCCTTGCATACTGATCAACACCAGTCATTTTGAATAATACAAAGTGGACTAGGACAATCATCAGCAGAACTGAGCTCATTCTGCATCATTTCTGTTGGTTACCTGCCTTAAGACTGTTTCCATCTGCAAGTTGATGTCTACTTTGGCTCCCTTAACAACTTTGTAGTGTCAGTTCCCCTAAAGAATGTAATAGGATTTTGCAGCCCTTTAATTTGTTCTTGACATGTAAACAGAAATTGTTTACTTCCAAAATCAAGTCTGCTGCTGATGCTTCAAGTTTTGATTAACATTTTTGCTTAGGAACAGATGTCTAATATTCCAATCTGGGAAGTCAACAGTGACTTCAAGTTATGTCAGGAGACTTTTAAGCAGCCACTTTGACCATCTCTACATCTTCAAGATTGCTTAGAGTAGGGTATATGAGGAATATTGCAGGGTATATGAGGAATATTGCAGGGTATATGAGTCATGCAAGTATACTTCTGATGTATACTCTCCAAGGAACATCAGCTGCATCAAGTCTTTCAAAGCCTTCAGCGTAACTCCTACTTAATAATGAAAGATTTGAACAGTTATTTTTGTTTGGAGAGACTACGTCATGGATGTTGGCATATAACGGTGTATCTATCTAGCTATTTCCTTTATAAAATCAAATTCCCCCCTGATCTGTCCAAACTGGAAGGTAGCAAACCTATTTTAATCATAGTAATCTTTATACTAAAAAGGGTAGGTACATTTGAGTCTGTGTTGAAAAATTTCTACTTCTGTGGCACTTCTATCTCTTGCTCAGTCTTCCTCACCCCAGCTATTAAGCCATGTTTTAAAATTTTTTTAAAAAATTATTTTCCATCCTGAGCTGTTCTTGGCTGAGTATATGCCAGATTTCTCCTGTTAGGCAGTGACAAATGGGCAAACCGAATGGCTGTATTCATGCTTTATGGTTGGACAAGGAGGAAGTACTTTTACTGCTTGCTGTTGGGTCAAGCATGTTTTTCTTCTCCATTGCTGTAGAACGATGCTAAGTATTACCTCGCCATTCAAAGTCCACTGTCTGATAGTTACAATGTTCACCTAGTTCAGACTGTACCCTGAGAGTTTTTTGTTTGGTATATAGCCTTGCATGGCACTTTCATGATGTATGTTGAACTTAAGGAATGATTCAGGGTTGTGAAAGATGCCCACAGGCTTCTGCTAGTTAGCATCACAAAGGGAGTTTCAAAAGTTGTAGTATGCAACAAGAAGAGTTATCAATGATTTTACATGAAACCAGGCTGATATATTTTGTGTTTCAAACTTTTTTCTGGTAGCTTGTACTTTTCAAGCTGCACTTGGAAGTTAGTAGCTTGCTCCTGTTTTTCATTTTTTGCTATTGAAAAAGAAATTTGAGAGCCCTGTGGTCAAGCCGCAGAAAAGCTGAACACGTTCCTGATTCAGAATTGGCCTATGGAAAGCTGGTGCTGTGCTTGGTTGAGAACGTCACGGAAGAGTTGGCTGTGACCTTGACAGCTAACTAGGACTATTAATGTAACCTATCTTGGGAAAAAAAAAAAAACCTAATCCAAGTTGCCCAGGAATTTGTCTTTTCACAGCTAATAGAAAAGTTTTTATCCTCTGCACCTCAATCTTTTCCTGCTGTCCAACCCTGACCAATCATGATTAATGTACCTTTGTGCAGATCTGGAGCCCTCAATATAGGAAGAATAGGGACCTGATGGGGTGGGTCTAGAGGAGGGCCAAGAAAATGGCTGGAGCACCTCTGCTATGAGGATAGGCTGAGGGGACCGGGGTTGTTCAGCCTGGAGAAGAGGAGGCTCTGAGGAGAGCCTTCCAGTACCTGAAGGGGGCTTACAGGAAGGCTGGGGAGAGTCTATTTACAAAGGCCTTCAGTGACAGGACGAGGGGCAGCGGTTTTAAGTTGGAAAAGAGCAGATTTAGATTAGATATTAGGAACAAGTTCTTTACTTTAGGGCTTTGAGCAACCTGGTCTAGTGGGAGGTGTCCCTGCCCAGGGCAGGGGGGTTGGAACACGATGATCTTCAAGGTCCTTTCCAACTCTAACCATTCTATGATACTATGAGGGTGGTGGAACACTGGAACAGGTTGTCCAGGGAGGTGGCTGAGGCCTCTTCCCTGGAGATATTCAGGATGAGGCTTAATATGGCCCTGGGCAACCTGGTATAGTTGTGGGGTGTCCCTGCGACTGTAGGGAGGTCAGAGTAGATGACCTTTGGAGGTCCCTTCTGGCCTGGATGTTTCTATGATTCTACCTCTTCTGGATGGTACATAGAAGCTCTGCATATATTGATAAGTAAATGCCTCCTTAAAGATGTCAGTAATGCACACTCTTGCATTACCTGGGCATCTACTGGGCTGCTTCATTTTTTTGTAGCTCCATTTCATGTCCTGTAGGAATTTAATTTTTTTTAGTTTGGATTTATTTTGTTGCTAATGTTGCAGACTGTCATGATTATGATTGTGTGATTGGAATGTGTATTTTTCCACAAAATAAGAGTCCGCTCCAAAGAGCTTACATTTACAGCTAAGCTGGATGGAACTTTGAGCAACCTAGTCTAGGGGTAGTTGTCCTTGGCCATGGCAGGGGAGTTGGAACTTGATCTTTGGGGTCACTTCCAATCCAAACCATTCTATGATTATCTTTTTTCTTCCCATTTGTCATTTGAGTGCTGCCTTAGAAAGCCACATGGACATACTTCATCTTGTGCATGAGTTTTACTTTGAAACTTTCATGAGCAGCTAGGATTTATTGGCTGCCTCCAAATATGCTGCTTCCCCTACACAAAAAGAGCAAAAGAGAAGGATACAAGATTGTTTCTTAATGTGGTGTTCGGAAAACTCCTGGGTAAATGCCTAGGAACAGTATTATATGGAAGAATAACATTCATATAGATGATCATTTTAAAAACAAAATAATTTTACAAATGACCTTTTCTTTATTTAGATCAGGAGGATTTCCTAGGACAATATAAAGCTGTCTTTAAGACTGCATGTGAAGATCCATGGCGTATGTCACCAAGAATTTCTCTGCATCCCTTGAAAGAATTCATTGTCTGCGTGCAACTCAAGCTATATTCCTCAAACAGTCCCTGGACAGCGTATGTATACAGCCAGGAAACATCTCACAGCAATGTCTCTGCAAATAAGTATGATCTTGGACTTACAGGAGGTCATGGTAAATTGAGGATATGGTTGTTTGGAAACCAAATACATACGACAGCAAGACTTCGTGACAACACTTGGAATGACATATGTATCCAGTGGAAAAGTGAAGATGAAGAGATGAAGGTATTTGTAAATGGAACAAAAAAAGTAAGCAAAAAAATAATTGGGAAAGTTAATCTCCCTGGAAAAGGGCAGTTCTTACTTGGCTGCTCAAAGCTGTCAGGTACAGCTGTGTCATCTAACCTGGGTATGACTGGGGAGCTCTACATGTTCCGAATGTGGGATAAAGCAAATATAAAGCAGTCGGAGGACTGTGAAGATAGTGGTGTTATACGCTGGAGAAAGGAGGATTGGGTCTATAATAAGACCATAGAAGAGGATAACTCTTTGGCATGTGGTAAGTACCCTTGCACCTCTGTTTTTAAAATACTGTTGTCAAAAGTTCATCTGAATGTGATTTCTGTTCCAGATTTTGCAGAGTCTTTGCCTATTGGTCATTTCTAGCTAAATGCTTAATAAGATCATGTGAGGATCTGCAGCTTTCATCAGCTTTTAGACAAATCTAAAAAAACGTAGCAGCAGTCCTTTAAAGACTTTCAACTTCCTTCAACTTTTGTGTCTGTCTACTGTCCGTGTAATGGTAATGAGATCAAGATGCATTCAAACAAAACTCCTTGGAGTATTAGGGCTTTCTACCAATGTAATCTTAAAATAATTAATTTTCACACCTTCTGTTCAGGGAATAAATGGAGGAAAACATTTTTCAACTTTTCACCGTTTCACTGGCACATTACACCATCTTTTGCTGGTATGGTCTACATCTGTAAAGATTACTTGAGGCTCTGATTTCTTCTTGGTTTTGTATCAGGAAAAGGTACATTTTGTCTCATTGACCTACTGCTCCAGATCAGCTTGTGAAAGGCATATTAACAAATGTCTGTCCAACAATTAAACAAAAAACAAAGCTTCAACAGTAAGAGCATATAATAGTGCCAAGCAATTTGAACTGATGGTGCAACTAGTCTTACAAGTAGTAAGTACTTACACTAGTAAGTTCACCTGTGTAAAATATATTCCATTTTGGGGGCTTCTCTTTTTTTAAGGAGAAGGACTTTGAGTAGTAAGTCCTCAGAAACATCTAATTTTCCATGCTCAAAGAACATAACTGGCAAAGGGCTAAAGCTTGGGGAAGGGCTATGCTGCCTGTGTAGGCACAAACAATGAAAATTAAGTTTTCCTTACAGTCACAATTGTGCCAGAGGACAAGTTTCAGAATTTTTTTTTTATGACCTGTTTTGCATTTTGTGCTTACATGAAACAATGATTTGTAAAATGTTCAGTCAGTTTACTATAATCTCTATGATTTCTACTTTGCTTAACTACTCAAAATCTTTGTGCAGTGTAAGGCGTTATCTAGCTGGTGTCTCATAGGCAGTGATGCACTCCATTAATAAGTCTGGAATTACTTGGTGTCACATTATTAGCTTATGTTTCCTTACCTCATTTTCCCACCTTTCTTTTTGTTTACTCTTTATATTCTTTTTCTTTTGGTTTTATTATTTATTTCTGTAATAACTATTCAGATTACTAAAAAAGTATTTGTTTTTTTTCTTAACCATGTGCGTTCTAATAAAGACTAGAATCCTGTTTCTGGTAAGATTTACACACATGCTTAGCACCTAAAGATATGCTCATCTTTAACCAAGTAGTTGGCTCCTCAGAAGTGGCTGGGATTACCTTTGCGGCAGCTATGTGTCTTGCGCATCTGAAAGTTTGGAAGAAAGGACATATCTGACTGCTTCCCAGTGTGTGGTGAGGGCTGATCCCATTTCTTGGTCTAGTGGAACTTAGCATAGAAGATTTTGAGATCTGACTTAAAGTTGCAACTCTTGCTTTTTCCAGTCACGCAGTCTTCTGGTTCTCCTCTACTTGGTGTAGACATTGCACACTGACCAGGTGTAAATATCGCAGGTAGGGCGAAAGAGGGAAGGAGGCCTCACACGTAGTGCATCACTAACCTTCCACGTACATTCCTCAAGTTCCTTTGATAATTTCCCTTTTGCTGAGAATGGGAAGTAGCCTAGCATCTGTGATGCTGCAGAAGAGTACCACAGGTTAAATGTGTCTCACTTTAAAGATCACCTCCTTTGTATTTAAAAATAATTAAGTGAAGAAAGATGTGCTCACTGTTCCAAATGTCAGCTTTGGAAAATTTCTTTATTGTTCTCCTTGATGAATGATTCCTACATACTTTAATGTGGACAATATGAGTGATACTGCTATTATCTCTGCATCATCCAAGAAAAGAGAGCAGTAATATAAAGCTCTGGGTGATTTAAGAGACGAAAGACACAAAGACCCAAGAAAATAGGTGAGTTTAAAATGCTGAGTGCTTGAAAAGAAACTCTGAGAAGTCTGTGAGCGACAGCTTTTTGGTTGTCATTTTTACATGGGGTATTTGCAAGTTGCCTTTAATACTAACTTGACAACTGGAAGAAATGTACTGTTTAAACATTAATCATTTCAGTTACACATTAAGCAGTAACATTCTTAATCCAAATATAAATATCTAAACTGTTACACTGTGCATTTATGCAAGGAGCATAGAGATGATGGGTTATCTTACAAAATTCAGTGAATAAATGAAATAGATGCTTTATGGCATAACTATAAATAGTATTGCTGATAGTAAAGCACTGTCATCCTCTTTGTGGTGTCAGTGCTTTTAGCAGGAGTCCAGTGCCTATTCCTTTTGGTCTTGTGGTTTTTTTTTGTTTGTTTGTTTTTGTTTGTTTGTTTGTTTGGGTTTTTTTTGCATAAATACAACTAAGTGTTTATATTGTGGCATTTTAGATTTTTCTAAACTGGCCTGTACAACCTTCAAGATGAAGGTGCTGCCTCCTCTTTTCCACGTCTGATTTTTCACTGTCAATACTGCTGAGCCTGCTACTAGTGTTGCTACAGGAGGTTTCCAGGCTTGTGGGAACAGAGCAGTTTAATGCTTATGGGAGAAATGGGAAGTGACCAGTGCCCTGTGTGACTGTTCTGGTGTCGCATGCTCAAAGAAGAGGAAAACTTTATTTTGGGCTGTTGTTCTGGTCTGTAGTTGTGGACAAAAGGAGGTATGATTTAGGCTCATGTAATCTTTTTTTTAAAGATTTCCTGAGCTGCGTGCACTTCTGACGATCGGCTTTCCTGGAAAGGAGGGCGGGGGCACCAAGGGTTTGCCTTCTCAGGTAGAAGGTGCAAATGTAATGGCCTCTTGTCTGCTCATCCAGTCTGCATCTCAGTCTGTTGTGTACCAAACTCTGGGCCCTATCATTACATTTACTGAGCAGATCATGAATGCTGCAGATGAAAAGATAAATTATTTGCCCAAATACTGTTTTCTTTCTAAACCTGTACGGACAGACTACTACAGAAACCTCAGGAAGCTCTTAAAGGAAGTAAATGCGACAGGCGAAAAAAATATCTTGCTGTGGAGTGCTTATTTGATGAGTCATGTACCAATCTACATTGCACCTATTAACAGAAGGCATGCTTGACCTTCCTTTTCTTTGCTCTTGTTGCCTCCCTCTTCTGTGATATCAAAGGAAGTAGCTTTTTGGGAGTGAGCCTGCCAGAGAAGAGGTAATTTGATTCACCTCAGTACCTAATGTACAGTTTTACACAAATGCAACTTTATACAAACTGATAAAAACTGTATTTATAACCCCATTTCCTAAAAATCTGTGTAATATCAAAGCTGAGTTAAAAATATTGCACCTAAATTTTCTGTCAAGGTTACTAAAATAAACTGGCTAAAGTGACAGAGCCTGATGTGAACAAGCACTTTCATAATTTTCATACATTTGCTTCTGTCCAATAGCCAGTGATAATTCATCCTGTCTTCCATGGTGCTCTGCTAAGAGTTAAAGCATATATGAGGTGTAATGAGAGGCACCAAAACATAAAATTAAGATTACACCTAATTTTGTCCTATAAACTTATACAATGTGCCTCATATTCTGACTTACTTAAGAAGTTGGTTTGCACTAATGTCTATAGTGGAACAATTGGGGAGGATTTTTATGTGTTACTGTTATGAATGCCTTGTGTGACAGGGTGGTTCATTTTGGCAGAATGTTTATCTAGCTGAAAGGTTTATCAAATATTGAAAGTCTCTTAATAGAAATATATTGTTAATTTGAATATTAGAATTGAATGTCATACTTTCAGTGCCTGTTTCTGTAAATAGACAGACTTTAAAACAGTACCATTTTAAATTTTGCAGTTTGGGCTACTCTATTTTGTTCATGAGCAAGTCCTGTGAAATACATTAATGCCAGGCATTTTTTTATGGTTCTATCCAAGTAACACTGAATACAAATTGAGAGTAGTTACTGCACACTACTGGTAACTGATGTAATACGTACTGATAGCAGTTACCTGTGAGAATGTTTAGAAGGGAGTTTGTATAGAGTTAAAAATGCAGTGTGGAATTTACTTTCTGATGTAAAATGTATTGAATTTTTTTTTTTTCAGCCAGAAAGTGGTACTATGTAACTATGTGGAATGAAAGCTTCCACTTTGGCATTTCTGATGGGAATTTTTAAAGCAAATCAATTCCTCTGCCTGAATCAATTGAATTTTTGGTGAAAAAAACTTTCAGTGCTGAATTTGCTATCATATCTCATTTAAAAAATATAACTTCTATCAATTTCCTGGGGGTTTTTTTTGTGTATTTGTAAGTCAAAACTGATCTTATCAGCAATACATAGTCGTAGTTATCTGAAGCCATTCTGTAATGTCAGCCAGGTATGGTGGCGTGGGAAGATGAGGGTGTCCCCTGGGTTTCTTCCATTCGGATTCTATTCTTGATCTATTTGTGACAGCTGACATGGTCAAGGGTACTCTTAGTTTGAAAGAATAGTCCTGGGTGACCATCAAACTTCTCTCATTTTTGGCCTGGTTTTCAATTAATATAAGTAAAATTTTTGGCACTTCATTTCATAAGCCTGTCTTCCAAGCTCCACAATATGTAAGTCCATAAATGTATGTTTTTCTGCCAGTAATGTTGTCTGTGATTCTCCAGATTGCTGGGGCTGTTGCTGCTCTTTAAGTGTTCAGTGCTTATTTCGTGTCTGTCACCCCTTTTATTCTTTCCACATGTTTCCTGAGAGACACAGGCCAGTAGGCATGGCACTTCTCTTTGGCCCATTCCCTGCCCCTCCGCACCGCACAGACTGGGTAGTGTGGGTGTTCATGTGGAGGCTCTAGTTCACTACAGCTTAGAATCTTTTTTTTTTTTCTTCCCCTAGCAGAAGTCTTGTTTCTGTCTCAGGTCTGCTCACAGGGTGCTTTCTTTAAAAGTTTAAAGGCAATCATAAAGTGTTAGGTAAAACAGTATTAGTCAACGTTAACACTATTCTTATAGGGGAGGAAGAAGCAGCTGCCAGTAACTTAGCTCTTGCACAATGTTATCTGCAGCCAGGTTCTAGCTGCTTCTCACTCCTCCACCCTGGAAAAACTGAACTGCTTCTGGCAGAGAGGGTTGCCTGAAGACAGGTGAATCAGAAAGGGTATTGCCTTTCAAAAAATAAAGAAAGGTGTACTGATTATAAGTTAGATTG
>VZRU01018379.1:277060-315914 GCA_013398155.1 Pedionomus torquatus | reverse complement strand
TTTTTTTTTTTTTTTTGTATCCTATGTCTAAGTTACTGAACAAAAGGCTTGCTGTGAGTGACAATGCCTTTGGCACAGGGACCAGAACCATCCATCCTGTCTTAACTTCTATGTTAGAAAGCTTCTTATTCCCTTTCTTCTCTTTGGCCAAATTTGTTTTTGAATTCTGCTTTGCTTGGTGGAACAGCTTCAGTGGGATATGTGAAGACCACTCAATCCTAAAAAAAGCCAGTAGACTGATAGTTAAAATCTGTCATGCTAAGGGATACTGTAAGGGTAAGGCTATTTAGTAGGCAGGGCCAGGCACTGGTCTCAGAACTGTATCAGTTTATGGACCTAGTCTTAAGTACTGCTATTAATGGATTTAGTGTCTTGCAGACTGGAGGTGCTGAAGTTACACCGGTTCCCATTGTCATTCAAAGTCATTATGGGAAATCAAGGTTATCACAGTGCAAATACTGCTTCCCAGATAAGCTTCTTGCAGCTGTGGTATGGAGCAAAGGCAAGAGTTGCTAGACAGGTTTCATACCTCTGGAACAATTTACTCTGCCTACAAAGATGGGATTCTCAAGTCTTGGCTTAGCTAGCTGTTTGTGTCAGGACAGTACAAAGTAATATGAAGACAATAATGGACTTGCTGCTTTTGTTTTTAGTGGTGCATGTTAGTAACAGAAACTGGTGCTTACTAAATGGAGTAGCCGTTTCCTTGAGAAAAAACCCCAAACAGTTCTTGTGGGAACCTATTCTGTCTCCCTTCCATTCCAGCAAAAGCAAAGAATAATAGTAGATAATGTAATTTACTATTTATTTGCTGTTTGGATCCTCAGGAATGTACTCTGAGAAAATGTGTGTGCATATATATATATATATATATGTATATATATATATATATTCCTTGGTTTGGAATAGGATATTAGGTATGTTGACATGATGATCCTAAACTAGCAATGTTGCAAATAAAAATGCATGGACCAAATGAAATGAGGTTTCATATGCATAAGGATTTTCTTGCTCTTATTGATGGTAAACACCCTAAGGAAATCAATTTTCTGTTAGCTTGTAACTAGCACACCTTATGTTATTTTACTTTCCTTTTTATGTGTCAACTTTAGGGATGTTATAGATTGGACTTTAATCCCTCTCCAAATAAACCCTATTCACTTTCTTTTCTAGTTCTTAAGTAAAACAAAGGAGGAAAGTTGACACATGTAATTGAAATCAAATAATGTATGACAGCCTCTCCTCCCTTTCTGTATGCAAAGGTGATTCTGATGAAAGATTTGGTCAGTGTTGTTAATGCTGCACCTTTATCAGTGACAAGTCTCATTCTCACAGGTAGTTTCTAACAACTGTAGGCATGTGAATATTGTGCTGTAAGAGAAGTGATTGTTAGATTTCTGTCCAAAAAAAAGTGCACCTCAGATTATGCATGCTGTCATCACTTG
This sequence comes from Pedionomus torquatus, assembly GCA_013398155.1. Classification (NCBI taxonomy): domain Eukaryota; kingdom Metazoa; phylum Chordata; class Aves; order Charadriiformes; family Pedionomidae; genus Pedionomus; species Pedionomus torquatus. Next base: position 314,469 of record VZRU01018379.1, on the reverse strand, counting down.
ATACATCTGCCAGCTCCATATTCATGGCTTGTGTTTATCTTACCTTTCTCCGTCTACTGCCAGATTTATAATTAAAAGCATTTGGCATTTTTAGAGTTCACTATCTTCTTACCAACCTACAGTACTAAAAGTGTTAGTGGACGATTTTCTTACCTACCTAAGGATACTACTTGTATTCTCAAAAATTCACAAAGGAGGCTGAATGATGGAGGATGGGAAAAGCTGTATATGTACAGTGACTACATTTACACTGACTCTTCAAGAGTATGTGAGAGAGACCCTAAGGTCAGATTCCCCAGGCCAATTTTTGTATTTTTTCAGTGGGCAGAAGCAGCAGTGTGGTGGTCTTTTCTGTGAGATGCTTCATACTTCAAGAGTTGCGTATCTCCTTTGGTTGGAGATTAGTAGTTTTGCTCAAAGTGCTGATTCTTTAATAAGCCGTGACCAGTGTAGATGATGGAATTAACTTCCTGTGGTAGGAAAGCCAGTTTGCCCACATGTGGAAGGATACTTTCTTCTCTAACCGAAAGTCCACTTTATGTAGAATTGACTCAAATATTTTTATTTATCCCATTCTGTTTACTGTTTGATCAATACAGAACAGTTTAATCTGACTAATGGTTCAGTTCTGTGTATTATATTGTATTTGAAGGTCTTCCCTAAACCCACAGAAAATAGTTTTGTAGGTGCTGTAATACCTAATCACTGTACAATGTTAAAGTTACAGGACTTCTAAATAAGAGCTCTAGAACACATACCTTAGAGGATCATTTATTTTAACCAGACTTACCATATAGTGAGAAGTCCTAATTTTCATGGAAATAGACTGTAAATTAGACAAATTTTCATGATCTGTGCAGTTCATAGAGTGCTAGATATTAAAATAAACAATTGTATTTCTCTGTAGTCAGAATCCTAGTTGTCTCAAGTGAGATGTTTGATGTAACTTGGTTTTAACTGAAATAATTTAAATTCAGTAGAGTAATATCTATGAAGATGTAATTTTTTACTTACACTTTTTTAATGAATGGGTTTGTATTATTTGGATTAGAGTATTGGTTTTCTCTCTCCCTCTTTTATTTTACATGACACAGTTTCTACCCAGTCAACTAAAACAGTTAATTGTATTTCAGAGTTGCCACTTCTACCTTCATGCAGTGTATGACATTCAACAAAGATGAACTGACATTTCTTTACATCTCATCAAGCTCTGATCATTGGCCCCAGTATCCCAACACTGGAGCAGCTAGGCAGCAATCTTTTCACGTGGTTGGCAGTTGTAATCTTTGTGTATATCTTGCAGCTCATTCAGGAATGGGGACCGGGTGATTTCTGTATATTTTATGATTTCTGACACTTACCCCTCCTGTTCTTGTGGCTGTCCTGCTGCAGAATAGGCTGCCTCTTCTGAATCTTCTTCCTGCATTATATCAAGAGGAGCTTCTTCCTCCTTCACTGACTGGGTCAACCTGCAATTCTACTGTTTCCTCTTGATTGCAGGAGTGGCTGCTATGGTTAGGATTGTATCTCCAATGTAGCCACAGCATCCATTTGTATGTCCTTAGATTCAGAGACCATCTTGCTTCCTTAAGAGTGTTGGACACGGGCCTGATAGGCATAGGCCAGGACCCCACACAGCACCAAAAGTCTTTGTCTTTGGTATAAGCAAGACATCCTTCCTTCAAGTGGCCTGCTCTTTGAACAGGACTCTGTGCCTGTTCAGATGCAAACTCCCAGATCATTAGGGGTGAAAACTGTTCTAAGCACCTGCCCAAATTCTCCTATACACCTTGCTTCCGAGGAATCTGCTACCTCAGTGCACTTTCCTGTGTGTCATCCCCAACTGGTTGTTTACTGAAGGTCCCACAGAGATTTGAACTTGGATCACTGGATTCAGAGTCTGAGGATGACTTTTTATATCGCTGATGCTAGTGGACCACCACTGATGGAATAAGGAAGGTGTCCAGTTTCTGAGGGAATTAGCAGTGCTGGAGGTGGTCAATGGCAACCTAGACAACCACCAGGTCTCCAAAGATCCAGATGATGTCAATTTGATGATTGCATGTGGGCCATTTGGCAGAGGTTAGTACAGTATGCACCCATGTAAAATGCCAGTACCTTGGTGATTATGGTGATGACTGGACAGATATCAAGGCACACCGAAAGTCCAAACTGTCCCACCAGGTCTAAGAGAACTGTCTCACCAGGTGAAGAGAATATCTCTTCCTCTGCTACCCTGTGGGCTGGCATGTTGGCTGTGGCTAGTGTGCCACCAGGTTCAATGACTTGCCGTAACAGCCAGGGTCTCAGTTATCAAAGGTGCTGAAGTACGTAACAGTGCATTAATTGTGTTGTGCTGTGTTGTCGCTTTGTTTTCAAGGATGATGTTTTGGGTGGTGGCCGAGGCTGTAGGGTACATTTCTAGCCATCTGCTAGTGGCTACCACCACAGGAAGCGCATAGCTTTTGCCTTTGTGTCACATTCAGGTGGTCTGGTGTAATCAATCTGCTAGGCCTTCTCACATAGATAGCACAGTCACCATCTTCTATTCCAGGGAGACTTTAGTCATTTGCCTCACTTGGTTATGGCATATTTCATATCCATGGGTGGCCTGTGTGATAGCTTCAATTGTCAGATCCACACATTGATCAAGAGCCCATCTGTATGTTGCATCACTCCCTAGGTGTACCTAGGGACATGTTTTGTAGGGACATTGGGCTAGGAGTAGCTCGCCTTTTCATTCCCAGTTCAGGCCCACCTGAGCCACTTCATTTATGGCAGTGTGATTTATCTGTCCATTGGTCTTTGGTGGTGCAACTCTTGGGCATGTGAGCATTTACATGATGTAGATGCACATCATGATGTAGATGTATTCTCAAAGTACATCTAATGTAATTTGTAAATAGGAATAAAGCAACCCTGTCTTATTCAACTTTCCTGCCCCCAGCTTTCTTCTTGGCTTAATTTCTCTGCTTCTCTTTGTATTAATAAAATTTCACTTCTTGAATAATTAGCTAGCTTTTCTTTTCCACATTTTTGAAAGAAAAGAATATCTGCATGAAAACACAGTTCTGTGCACCTGTTACATTTTTGGTTGCTGTTACTCAGCATATTTCATTTTCACTCAAGCAAATGTGTTGAAAGGGTTTCTGAAGACATGGGTAATGAAAGGGTTATGGCAAAGCTCACAACCTAATCTGTGTCTTCCATAAATATGAAAGTGATAAACTGAGTAAAAAATTGAACTCAAAAGAGTTCAACTTCCAGCTCTAAAAATACCTGACACACACTTCTCAAGGGATGCAAGGTAGTTTTGCAAACCATCTTGAACTGAGATTAGTAGCACATCTAAAATGGTTGTGTTTAAAAAAGTGTGTGTGTATATATGCTTGTGTACAAATATATATAAAAACTTCTGCTCCTTAAAAATCTTCTTCCTTTGTAGTTGAAACTACTGCTACGTTGCCTGGGAGAAAACAGAGAACAGGTAATGGGGGTTCTGTGTAATTTTTTCCCTATTGTTTTTGTATTTTAGAAAGTCCATAATGAAGATTGCTGATACTGTTGCTTTTTAATTTATGGAGATAGTTAAGACTATGTAAATATTTGCAAATTAATTATCCATATCATCCTGTGTAGCTTGTTAACATATTTCATGGTGCAAACATCAGTAATTTTCCAGAGAAAATGAAAATAAGGTCACTGAGGTTACTCCAATTCTCCTTTCATTGCAAAAATTATATTTACATTTATCCTTTAGAAAGAAGCTATTACTGGTTTTCAGTAAGGCAAGCAAAATAGTCTGAGCAAGGAATCATGTGAGCATTTCAGAAACTCCTTGTTTACCACGTTTAACAAAAAAAATCTGGTTTTCCACGGAGACTTCTGGTATCTCTGAATAACTCTTCTACAATAGTAGGAAAGGCTTTTCAGTATAGTTAGGGCATTGTAAGTAACAATATAAGATGACTTCTGAGTTTTGAGAGTTGTTGAAATACCTTAAGTATGTATTTTTAAGTCATGTTTCATATTGGCAGCCAGTTGTTCTTTAGATTATATCTCTGTGATAACTGTGACGACTTGTCTGTGGCACTGTCAAGAACTACTCAGTAAATGAAAGGGCTAACTTTGAAGTTGCTATGTGAACCAGATATCAAATTTCCTAATTTGATTCTAATTTCTTGAAAATACTGACTGTAACAACATCAAAGATTTAGAGGATAGTGTTTGCTGTATACATAGTTGGCTGGCTCCTGTCAAGATCAGAGGTTCAAACTTGAAATTAATTAGCTTTTTATAATGCTGCTTTTTATAGGATAGAAAGGGAAACAGGTATGTATTGGATAAATTTTAAATGGCAAGCCTCAGTGTTATTGTACAGAGTCTGAGGAGAGTTCCTCATACCCAATCATAGCCATCTTATTATGTACACTTGATTCTCATTCCCAGAATTAGCAAGACACTCAGGGTAGGCATGCACCTTTCGGGCTACTGTGGCATGAGTTCTGGGTCTGTGATTTTTGTTAAACATTATACAATAAAAACTGCCCAGTATTTGTTGAAAAGAAATGGTTTTCAGTTGAATTCTATTTGAATTCATAAAAATTCTAATTTTATCAAGATTATTTCAGCTGCCTTTTTTGACAACCTGAAAGTGTTCTTCTGATGAGAGGGTGTTGCCCTCTTCTGGTGAACGAAGTAAACTTTTGATAATATAAGGAAAGGCTGCTGAGGATGGTTATGTATGTGTCTGAAACTTCATTGTGGTCCCTTTTTTTCCTCTTATTTTTTTTCGTTCTGAAACAAAACCTGCAAATTCAGGAGAATCAGCTGCAACAACTGTTTCCGGTAAGAACATCAGGACTTTACTGTGTATTACAATGCTTGTTATTTCCCATTAGATAAATCTTCTGCTTTTATCTGAGGTAATGCAGAAAAGTTGTAATGTAAATGAGTTCCAACATTTAATGTTTTCTTTGTATATTTTTGAAGAGAATATTAATGGCTTCATTCTACTTTGTAATGAAATGGCTTACCTTATAGGATAACTCATGATTTGTGTCAGTGATGCTTGGGGATGAAGTGAGTGCAAACTGCTTGATCCAAGAGCCTTTTGCTTAGTAACCTCAACAGTGAACAGTTTGCAGAGATGGCAGAGGAGAAACACTGTAGTGAGATAGATCCTTTACATTTCCTCCCACCCTTGCAGATGTGTGTGTCATTTGATGCAGTGTGATACTACATGCATACGCACACAGAACACATGCGAGACTCTAATGGGACCAGAGATGATAAACATAATTTACAAAACCTTTCTTAAAAAATGAGAAATGTAGACACACAGAAATAGCTGTGTGAAACCCAGTTGCTTTCTTCCTGTATTGACATGTAGTGCACTGGAAAAAAGAAATAATACAGACACAAACATGCATGCTTTTGTTCTTTACAGATACAGTCTTTCTTTGGAAATGCTTTATCTTTAACAACTGTAGCCAATTCAATAGTTGTTGTAGTTTCTACCAAGCCAAATAATACAAATGAGGTCAGCACTTAGTTTTCACTCTGATTCCTTGTATTTTGGCTGCTTTTACTTGCTTTAAAAAATCAGTTGTCATCAGCATTGTTACTTAAGAACAGAATATGCTTAGCTTTTACTCTGAGTTAGGAATTAGAAGGGCATTTTTGAAAAGGCTCAAAAAATGGCTAGTCAAAAAAATATATCAGGAGAAAAAAAATCATTCGACACTGTCCCACGTGACATCCTAGTCTCCAAATTGGAAAGTTTGATAGATGAGTTTGATAGATGGACCACTCGGTGGGTAAGATACTGGCTGGATGGCCGCACTCAAAGGGTTGTGGTCAATGGATCAATGTCCAAGTGGCGGGCAGTGACGAGTGGTGTCCCACAAGGGTCAGTACTGGGAACTGTGCTATTTAACATCTTTGTTGGGGACACGGACAGTGGTATTGAGTGCACCCTCAGCAAGTTTGCTGACGACACCAAGCTTGGTGGTACAGTCGATGCGCTGGAGGGAAGGGATGCCATCCAGAGGGACCTGGACAGGCTGGAGAGGTGGGCTAGTGCAAATGGCATGAAGTTCAACCAAGACAAGTGTGAGGTCCTTCACCTGGGATGTGGCAATCCCAGGCACAAATACAGGTTGGGCAGAGAATGGCTGGAGAGCAGCCCTGAGGAGAAGGACTTCGTAGTGCTCATGGATGAGAAGTCAACACAAGCTGGCAGTGTGTGCTGGCAGCCCACAAAGCCAACCATATCCTGGGCCGCATCAAAAGAAGCGTGACCAGCAGGTCATGGGAGGTGATCCTGCCCCTCTACGCAGTGCTCATGAGACCTCACCTGGAGTCCTGTGTCTGGCTCTGGAGTCCTCAACAGAGAAAGGACACGGACCTGTTGGAATGGGTCCAGCGGAGGGCCACCAAGATGATTAGAGGGATGGAGCACCTCTCCTATGAGGACAGGCTGAGGGGGCTGGGGCTGTTCAGCCTGTAGAAGAGAAGGCTCTGGGGAGACCTTCTAGCAGCCTTCTAGGATCTGAAGGGAGCTCACAGAAGAGCAGGAGAGGGACTCTTTGTCAGAAAGCGTAGTGATAGGACAAAGGCTAATGGTTTTTAACTGGAAGAGGGGAGATTTAAATTAGATATTAGGAAGAAATTCTTTCCTGTGAGGGTGGTGAGACACTGGAACAGGTTGCAGTTGTGGATGCCCCCTCCCTGGAAGTATTTAAGGCCAGGCTTGATGGGGCTTTGAGCAACCTGCCTTTAGTGGGAGCTGTCCCTGCCCATGGCAGGGGGCTTGGAACTTGATGATCTTCAAGGTCCTTTCCAACTAACCATTCTATGATTCTCCATTTAATGAAGTGGGTTGCTTTTTTTTTTTTTTTCCCTTGATATACAACTATCTTTATGCAGAGCCACCAACTTTTTCATTATTTACTTAAGCTATTGCCTCTATTAATGGCAGAGATGTTTCTGGTAAAGACGTTTATAATGCTTAATGTTCTGATATTTAAAAATATAACTAAGTTGTCATATTGGAGTGATATAAAGTGGTCCTCTAACCACTTTGTATTCCTTCACTGATACCTAAAATACGCTTAGTAAGCACATCCTTCTTGAGCAATCTTTAAATTTTCTTTAATTGCCTTAATTTAATTTTCGTTTTTGGTTTTGGTTTTTTTTGACATACCTGGAAAAAAATGCATCCTCACTTTATTTATGTATGGTTACTGACAAAAATAGCTTTTTTGGAGAGACAGTTTGCCAAAACCAATGTATCATCTCTGCTGATGAGTGTCGTGAGTTTCTGCAGGAAAAGTTCCTTGGGCCTAAGCAGTTATTGCTGTTGGATATTCCACATTCATCTGTATCTTCTGAAAGAATGAAACTGTAAAGGAACTTATCTGAAGGAACTTGATTACCAGCTGTTCATATTCAGACACTCAGATTTTGGAAATAATGGGAACATTTTTAACAAGCATTGCAGTTGTTCTTAAAATGGAACTTAGATAAATAATATTCAGTTCTGGTTCAGAGTTTTGCATGCTTAATCTTTTTCCTCTAAAATTCTTAGAAATAAAATACATTAATTACAGTTTTTACTTTTTATGTCTTTTCTTTCCAGAATCCTCTATTGTTACTTTTATCACCTATCCTATTAATCCTTCAGGCAAGATTTTATTAATGTTTCTCTTATTTAGATTTAGTTAGACTCAGATTTTTATTGTTTTGTTTTTACTGATACTATTTTTATTCTTCAGATACGTCTTCAGAGGAGACTACACAAACTGCAGGTGAGAATTAAGATGCAGAGAGTAAAGTCTTAAGGGAGGTTGTCGTATATATGAAAGTTTGATGCTTTTTTTTTGGTAACTGGGATTTGTTTAGTCCAAATTATTTTCTTTCATGATCTTAACATTAGTTTTTATCTCCAATCTATACTCTAAGTCTGCATGGGTAGAGTTTTGAAGCCCATTTATCTGACACTGAGCTGTTAAACATTCATTTTTATTCAAAATACTATACTGCTTGCCAAAGCCCACACTGGACATACTTATATTTTGCAAGTAGGTAGTTTTCTGGTATGCCTGTAGATAAAATATTTTCTCTACTTTCTGGTACTATTTGAAGCATTTTACAGAACTAAAACAGAGACACTCCATTCCTTAAAGACACTTATATGATACACGTTTCTTCAATGAGTTTCCCAAATAGGACCACTAAAGACCCAATCAGAAGAATTTGAGAACTTGCTACCCCCTTTTTTCCTGATGTTTGCATTTGAAAACAAGGAGGAGGTTCATCCCATACCAGTACAGATTCCTACCTATTTGTATGAGCTAGATATCCTGCTATTCTTCATAGTTAATGGAGATAAAGACACATTTTTCAGAACATGAAATGACCATGTAGAGTGTCTTAAATAGGAATCGCCCCTTAAAAGCACCACTTTCTCCACTGAGTAATAGGGAGCCTACAGTAAATGGGCTCATATGCAGACATAAACATTCAATTGGATGGATCTTGCTCTGAATACTGCTTTTTCATTTCCCATGCTGAAAGTAACTTAATATCCTTATAAATGCATATGGGTTTACACTTCTGCTGGGAAGACAGAGTGTAAAGTAGAAATTAGGGAACTTATTTTTGTGATGTGTTTTGTAGGCTTTTTAAGTTAAAATTTGAAAACTTAATTTTAAAACTTTTTTTTTTTTTACAGAAGCTCTTAACATCACAGATTATTACTCCACTGTAACACCAGGTAGGATTAATACTGATCTTCTTTTATAATCCTGTAAATTAAGCAGGGAATTTGCTTGCAAATATTTTTAAATTAATCTTTTTCTCTTGGTATTATGGTGTGTCATAGTGGCAATCTGCCTTACTTCGCATTCGTCTCCAGTCTGTTAGAAGGTCTAATGCTGCAGTGCTTCCCTAGATGGCTGCATATAGAAGAGTTTGGTTATTTTGTAAGTCAGAGCAGCATCACGAAGATGTAAGCAACATATCTCAGAGACCATGTTTACTTCAAAAAAAAAAACCAAAAAAAACCCCAAACAACTTTTTAGTAGAATGAAAGGTTGAGAGCAGTCACGATGTTCTCAGGGCAAGTCCCATCTGTAGGAGAAGGCTGAATTAAGTTTTTTTTTTGTACTCCATGTTTTTTTTTAAAAAGTGCTGATACAATTTTTATAACTATTTCCCTGACAACGGTCAGCACAAAAGGGAAGGCAAATGTATTTGAATCTAAATGGCTGTCTGAAAAATATATTTTTCCTAATAATTTGAATATTGCCATCAGCTCACAATCAATACCCTCTGATGGCTGTTTGTTGTTGAAAAATTGATGAAGTGTCAAGCTGTAATAGACAAATGTTTGTACCACAGAAAAAGCTTAAAATTTTTAAAATTGCTATCCATTAGTTAATAACAACAGTAGAGAAAATAGCATTTATTTTTCCATTAATGGAGGCCAATCTGTCTGCTTAAATAAGGAAAGTTGTGCCACCACATTGTTTTAATGAACATGCAAAGGACTTTGGGATGCGAATATCTTTCAGGTTCTTTTTTTAAATTTTATTTTACACTACAGAGTCATATGTTTACAGTACCCTTAATTTGGGGTCAATGTTGTTTCTTTGCTGTGTAGGTAGTATTAAAAATATGGGAGCAAAAGCTTGCTGTAACTATCTAAAGACAGGTTCTTCTAGATGAAAGTGTATACATGTTTGCTATCATCATAGTTTGAATTCTATTGGGTAGAACCATTTCATGCTATCATAAGTCGCCCAAGTAGGATCCTCAGAAACAGATAATATGCTACCTAGTGACTGAATACTGTGATATTTTAAGAGCATATATATGATATGCTGGTTTCTGTTTTATTTGGATTTTTTTTTTAAAAAGAGAGACAGAAGAGCCACTTGCATGTAGGTCTTCTGTGGACACTGTTACAGAAAATTATTCAAAATTAACTAATCAAAACCAGCATGGTTCACTCTGAATATTAAATCTGGGAAAATGTCTTGGAAAATGCTCTAGAGAAGTGAAGGCTGGGACAGTATATGAAATATTTCTAAAAAGTAAAGACCTTTATATTTAAAGCATTGAAATGACTGTATATATGTATGTTTGTCAGTACTGGGTTTAAGTTCAAATTTTTTACTCACTAGATTTTCATTCTTTTAAAAAAAAAACCCCAACCACTACAGCAGGAGAGACCATTTTATGCAACATGACACCTGTCTGCAATTCCTCAGGTTAGTGCTTTTCCTTTTCCTTTTCTTCTTATTTAAAAAATACTTCCATCTACTTTCTATTCTGAGTAATGGGGCAACTTTTAGTTGCTATGTAAAAGCTAGCTCTGTAATAAATTTTCTTGCGAATTTAGCAAGATTCTGTATAACCTCTAAAAAAATCTAAAAAATTAATATGAAGAGTGTGTATGGGTAATTTAAAAGTAATATTTAGTCTGTTGCCTTTTTGATCTTTGGTTATCAAAGGATACACAGTTGCAGATAATAATTACAAGCCTGAGAAAACAAGAAATGAGTAAGCTATGGTAGATGCTAATATCTGCCATGTTGAGCCCAACTGTATCAGAATAGATGTCGAAACTGTTTAAGAGAATTGTTGTAAAAGTCTGCATGTATTTTAAAAGTGTAATGTTACAGAACAGACAAAAAAAGGAAAATAAAAAGAGCAGTGATGTTCCCTTTATGTGTGTTAATAAAAATGTAGTAAAAGAAGATTTTATTGATATATGTTGCTGCCTTCCAAAACACTTTGAACATTTGTGAGAAATACTGAAGAAAATTAAGTCAATTCTGCCAAGTAGCCATATGCTGAGTACTTTGTAGATTAGAAGGAGGCAGAGTAAGTATCTGCCCCTCCCTCTATAAAGTTTCTGTACTGGTTGACAAAGTAAACTGCTAGAGGAGTTAGGTAATGTCATGTATGCATTCCTGTATGCATCTTTATAGCCTGCAATGAATATGTGACTGCAGAAAGAGAAGTGTCATAGAAGTTCCTTTTTTTCTTCAACATGGGTGTAAGAGATGGATAATAATTTTGCGCTTCAGCCTAATGAATTTGCCTGTGCATATAGAAACTTAGTGGTGTTCCGCTATCTCAGTATGTTTTTTTCTAGTTTTGGTAAACTCAGACCTAACACAGATCTGTGCTTTGTAAAGGGGAACTTGTGTGAATTGTGTATGTGAGCAGTTTGTAACCAAAAGTTGTGCAAAGGGAGTAATAAGAAAGACTCAATCAGAACATTGTAATCATGACGTGAGGTCAGTAGGTGGATGGGAAGGTTGTAAGTCCTTGAGTACCTACTTGGCCAATAGGAAAAAGGGACAGGGAAATCAGGCAATAGGAAAAGGTATAACTACTCTGAGTGCCAGGAGCAGTGGGTGTCTCTTCTTTGAAGTGGCATGCAACTCAGTTAACTTGTAAATTTTTAATAAACTTTTTACATCTTTCTGTATCTTTGCTTCAAAGACTTTTCCTCTTTTCACATTCTTAGTGAGCTGGCGTTTCTTACATGGGCCTACCAGCTCTCCAAGACTGTTGAATAATGCTCTGAACTATGGTATCCTGAAAGTCCTTTAATTCCCAAGGGAATAGTTTTCAGAGTATCACTTTGCATTTACCCACACATTTTATTGTCATGGGAGTGAGGTTGTATTACTAGCAATGTGCAGTGAAGTTTTTCTGTTTTGGAAAAAAAAAAACAAACCCACAAAACAAAGCAACAACCCCCAAACTAGAAAGAATTTAGAGACAGACAGCAAAAATAAATATACAGAAAATAATGAACCTATTGGACTAATTCATTTGTGGAAACAGTAAGTGAAGTGATGGATGAACATTTGCAAAAATAGTGCATGAATAGAAAAGCTAGTGTAAGTGTAACACAAGACAGTAAATTTTTAAACTCTCAAATAATTTTATATGATGTGATTTAGTGTTGATTTTTCTTAACTTTTTTGCCTTTTGGTTTTAGTGTTCTATGTGGGCAGCGTAAAACTCCAGGCCAATGAAGAAGGTAACACATCACTAAATGTAGATACAGTAAGTGTTCTCTCTTAAAACTTCATTGTTATGGAAAGTTGAAATGGGTTTCTTTGTCTGAAGTTCAAATGCTAATACCTTGACATGATTCTTAATATGTTTTTTTTATAGTTTAATTTTATTTCAAATCCATTTTGCAGTACAAGTTAATATTTGCAGTGGATGGATCTACTCTGTCTTTATCTCTTAAACAGCTGCTTTGCAGCTATATTTCAGAATTCCACCTAAATAAATTTCCTACAGGAAGGATCTGTATTCTTAATATCACCACTGAAAGTAGGGAGAAGCCCTGGCAAGTCTGGAGAGAGGAACTGTCTAATTAAGAATCTACATTTAAACATACAGGATCTTCCTTTGAAATTAATTTAGGCACTTTAGAAAGTGAGCATCATTAGATGTCAACAGTCTGTATAAATGAAGTTGGATTGTAGCCTGTTAATAATTCCTGTTGAGACTCTCATAAACAGGGTATCATTCTGTACTTTTCCACATGTGTTTAATCAGTTGTTAATTTTGCAGTAGACCTATGTGACATAAGTGTGTCCATTTATACGACACAGCAGAGGTTTAAGAGAATGGTTTCATTCAAAGCAAGGACCATGTAGATTATTCAGTATTGAGATATTGCTATGAGGTTGAGAATGTTCAGTCACTATAAGTAGAAAACTGAAGGGAGGGGAGGAAAAACAATATTAGCTTGTAAAAGACCTTTTATCCCTGTTGGCACTTAGTTTGAGATTTCATGGGCCAGTCTCTGCACATGTGAGTGTAGTTAGCAAAATCACCACAGGGAGCTACTGCACAAGTGCCCATTGAGCATTGAGTTTGGATAGAGTTACATCCCATGCAAAAGCCATCTTGGCATTGTTTTGCGTTCAAGTGGTGAAAATTCCTACTGAAACCCTCCTAATGTATTAATCTTATGCCTACAGCTATTAGAAAAAACAGGTTTCCTATCACTTGAAACTCTTCTACTTTTCAGCAGAATATTTCTTAGGTAATGTCAATACCATGATGTTGGGTGATGTTTTCATTATGGTGCTCTCTGTGTTCATGAAATGTAAAAATAACCATTACTGGTGGCAATCAGAATAATATAAGAATGCAGGTATATAAAGGATCTTTAGATAAACCTTAGTTTATCCCATGATTTATCATGGGATAAATAAATAAACCTTAGTTTATTCTTTAGTTTATCCCTTGAGGCTAGATCATTCATATCTAGATCATTCCTACCACATCTTTTACCTCAGTTCTTGACTTACTCCAAGAAGGATTCTATGTTGTCTGTTATTGATGTCTATTATGGAGCTTGTCCCATTGCTGCCCTTATAGCTATAAAGTTCAGTGTCTGGTCTAAGCAATATTTGTTGCAAACTAAACCTAATTCTTCTCTTTCTATTGTAAGATACAGTGAGGTCACTATCCTCTTGCCCATCTTTCACAAATCAGATCCTGTTATTCAGTCTATGCTGGATGAGCAGATTCCTTCCACAAGTTGCAACAACAATGACATGTTAAATACTTGTTGAAGTGTCTTATGGAGAAAACGTACTTCTTACCTTTGGAATTTCAGACGGTTAAAATGTGTGAAATGAAAAGGTTTCTTTTAAGGCTAAAATTTACTGAATTTACTTATTGTGGAATCTCTGTTTCTAACAGGTTAATAATATAAGCGTGAGCAGTCAAGTTACCAAATTAATTGCAATTCCAGCACATACCCCACAAGAATTAAGGTAAGTAATTTTGAATAAGGGTTGAAATCTTTGTTATATTTGAAAAAGATGAAGTGAGACCTCCCATGTAGTTAGCAAACATTTGACTTGGCATTATTTCTGCATTTGATAAATTAACAATTTCAGGAGTTTTAAGTTATTGTTCTTTAACATAAAATTCATATTGGTTAGAATAGTCTTGGTTTTATTTTATATACCACTGGAGTTTGTTTTAAGAAATGGTACATTTGTTGATTTTTTCCCTTTGGGTCCTTCAGTTTCCTTGGGGCTCAACAAGGCCCAAAGGTCTTGCTGTTTATACGTTGTTGATCTTAGTAATAGTAGTAGTACTAGTAATGTTAATAACCATCATAACAGCAACAACAACAACAATAATAATAATACCACCTGAGGACATGAATTGTAGATTGTTGAGAATGCCAGTCTTGCTGCTGCTTTCATGAATAAATTGTTTATAATTTTAGAGATTCAGCCTGCTTTGAATGAAAACACTATGAGAACTTTCATATCTGTGTGTTTTTTAACATGCATACTTAGACTTATATCTGTATTTTTATTTTGGTGTAGTTTCTTCTTTTACAGCCTTTATAAGGAGAGGTTTGAATAAATGAATACTGCTATTCTCAAAACTACCCTGAAAATCAAAAAGATGTAATTGGCCAACAGGTCTTGTCTGTAGATTATATCTGTATTTCTTATTCATTCTATTTCTCTGGCTTTAGGTATACATTTAGTATACTGTTTCAAATAGTTGCTTGTCAAAAGGCAACACTGAATTTTATCTTTTGCTCTTTTAAATAATTTCTAAAGAAGTGAATTGATGTTAAAATATGTGATGGCAGAGGTTTAAATTTAGTTTGTAGAGTCACTAATGAAAGGCAACTATTAATGTGCAATGCTTTGAGAAGTGGTTTTACAGTTTTAGAACTGGCATGACTTTAAAATATCTCTGTTCAACTGGAATGTTTTTCTTAGTAATTGCTTGTTCTTTTCATTATATTGCTGTAATTTCTTTAGAAATGTAACTAGAAATCCTCCATAATGGTAACTTTTTATTCTAAAGAATTTCAGAATTCAGAATAATGTTGCAAGCAGTAAGTGAGGTAAGATTACTACTTCCTATTATTGTTTGGAAAACTTTTTTCAATTTAATTCTGATAATGTCATTGCCAAATTATCAGTCCCTTTTCCTCCTGACAGAATAATTCTTTTCTGTTTTCACTTGTCATTACAGTCCTCTGTTATGGAATGCAGTGCAGAAAATCAGAGGTTTGTTGTTAACTTTTTTAATGCTCATGTATTTAAAAGCTCATATTTTTGTCATGTGATACAAGTATATGATAAAAGTATGAACAGCTATGTAACAAAGGAAAATCCAAATTTTCTGAGAAGTTAAGTTTGTGAAGCAAGCTGGTGAAATATACATAGGCTGACAAAGAAATTCTGATCCCGTTATTGTTCTAGCATTAGTGATTATAATTTCTTGTTTTTTTTTTTTTTTCAACCAAACTTCATTGCTTTTCATTAATCTTCTGGTGAAGCATAGGCTTGCCTGCCGTAGTTATTCTGTGTGTTCATATTAGCTGAGTCACATAGCAACCACTAAGGCTACGGGATTTGGGACCACAAAATTTACAGGGCTTGTGAGTATAATGCAATCTTTATGAGGGAGTTGCTCCAGATATCCAAGCAAAAGAGCAACAACTTGGGGAAACCAGCCTTCCTCAGGATAAGGGAAGCCTGAGAAGGTAACCAGTTCAGAGTTTGGAAGCTGTGGGGTATCAGAATGGCAAAGCTGCTCCACAGAGGTGATTCAGAAACCCTGAAATATAGATAACGTCTGTTAGTTTAACTGCTACTCACCACTAAATCCCCAGTCCTTTAAAATGATCAGTTTGGAAATGCGATATTCTGAAACAAAATGTGGAACTTAATTTCCCCATATACTTGAGATTGGGAGTTTTCTTCCTGGATTAGGATGAAAGAAAAATCCAAAATACTCAAATGGTAATAGACACGAAGTCAGATCACACCTTTAAGTCATTTACTGTCAGTAGTTAGGGTACTCTCTTCATTCCTGTTAGCTGGAAAGAAGCTTCATTTCATCTTTTATGTGTTACCTTTTCATTTACCTATGTGTTTGAGTTTGCTGAACATGAAGAATTCTTACTGTAGGTTTGCTAGTTTAGGAGGGTTTCACATCATCAAACTGTAATCGTGAATGTGAAGTTACATGCTTAAGTGGGTCATCTAAGTTCTCTCTAAAGTCAAAACAGAGAAAACTGGCCTTTCCCAGTGGAGATTTCATATATGCTGACATAGCCACCTAGGACACTTGCTAGTTCCTCTCTGGAGTTTCTTTACAGTAACAGTGGAAATGACATTATTACGTTTACAAAATTATTAACTCTTTAATTGCTAACACTAATTAGGGAGATCCCCATTTGAGAGTCAGCAGTGTCTGTAGAGAAAAGAGAAAATAAGCTGCCATGAACCGATGTACTATTACTCTTCTATTTAGCCTGATACAATGTTTAATGTGCATTAAAAATATCCCCAAATCTGAAGCAATCTAGGAAAAAATTTATTTCACCCTTAGCATTTGTGCTAACATGTTTTCCCATAGCATTTGATGTTAGTTTCATGCATTGTAAAGATGAGGCAGCTCTGTTTCTTGAGTCTAAAGATTTTTCTTCTCATGATAGCATACACTGCAATTTCATAATGAAGCTGGCTGAGAGAGGGAATATAAGCAGTTTAACAGACAAAGCAGAAATAAGTCAACTTGGTAAGTTATACTTTAAACAGTCTCACCACAGTTACCCTTTCAGATTAAATTTCATATTTACATGCTGATCTCCAAGTAGCTAAAAGAAAAGATTGTTACTTATTTTTAGATAAAAATAATGTTTCATCAAACAATATAAATACATCAAAATATACCCTTCTGATTTTTGGGTGGGGAGGGTGAAGATATGTTTAAAAAACCTTTGATATAAATTGCTGACTACATTAATAAAGCAGACTTTGAAAGGATTAGATGTAAAAATTGCTTGAGAGCACAGATGTGTTACTGAAACAGCAGTCTGTGAAGTTTATAAAGTAGTCCAGCTTTCTTAGTGATGTTGTGACAATATTGAGTGGTGACTCATATTAGTTGTTTCTTTGTTTCAAAAGATGTAGCTTTGCATTTTGGTTTGTTTACAATAACAAAAAGAGAAATCTCTACTTAGCAGGCATTGAGCAAAAATCTAGGGGTATTGCTGTATTCTGACTGCCCAAGATCTGTTTTGCAAATGTAATTTCAGGAAAAAAAATCAAAATCAATTATGAAATATATACTGTTGTTTAAAAAACGTAAAATGCATGCTTATTTGATTATCCTTCTTCACAGTATTAGCAATTCTTATTCTTTAGGATAAACTAGGTTAATTTTTCTTTGTCATCTCAGAATGGTGCTGTTGTTCATCACTGAAGTATTGTTCCTTTACTGCTGAAGAGTTACAAATGCAGTAAGTATAAATACAAAATTTGACTTTATTAATGCATTAGAATATAATCAAGTCAACTTCGATTTGCAGTGTAGTAGCCAGGAAGGACTCACTAGAAAAACCTGAGAGGCATTTTCCTATATAGTTCCCTTCCTGTTCATCCCTCTTCCTCTCCCTTTGCTTTGCTTCTCTTGTTTTATTTTTTTTCACCTTTTTCCTCCACTTCTTTTGTGTTCAGTATCAAGTCACTCCTATGATAGGCAGCAAAGGCAGTAGTAGTATTTATGGACTTACTAGTTAATAAATACAGCAAAATAGAATGCAAGAACACTCAAAATGTTGTGGAATTCATATTCGTTACTAAAGCATGAAACATCCTGTCTGATTGATTTAAATATATATGTTATCATTAGTGTGTCCGTTTCACTCATGCATATTCCTGTATTGTAACTAATTTTCCTTAAAACATGAACAATGTTAAATTTAACATGCATTTCTGTGCTTTTTTTTTTGTTTTTACAGTATTACACAGCTGCGATCTCATTCCATATGGGTTCCTTTCCATCATTCTCATTCTTCTTTCCCTAAAAAGACTTCACCCAAATCTAATACTTCTATTTTGCCCACTACACTTTCCATCAAACAAAGCCCCACCATTCGACCACTGATCCCACCATTCACAAAAATCTCTATTTCTGAAACTCTCTCCACACCTTCCATTACAAATCCTCTCTCTGAAACTTCTGCCACATCTACTACTGAAACTTCTGTGTCTTCCACCAGTGTTACCACTAAGTTTCCCTCTTCTGGGTCTCTTGCTCAACATACTGCGTCAGCTTTTCCATCCATAGCTTATAATATATCTGTCACTACTTCCACAGTTGCAACAAAATCTGTCACTAATGCTGGTTTCTCAATTAAATCTGATGCTGCAAATCTTACCAAGCCTATTACAATAATTTCTCCTTCTGTAAATGTCACTAAATATTCTGCAGCTTCCTCTTCTGAGCTTCCCCTCAAACATTCAATAGCGATTCCCCAGTTTGAAACTACCACCAAATCTGTTGCACAAATTCATCTTGCTACAGATTCGACTGTACCTATTTCTCATAACAAAACCATGACTACAGCACCTGTTCTTCCCCTTACTCCCTTCACAATACCTTTGACCCCTACTGTTAGTCCTATCAACCATTCTGTGTCAGCTTCTCATCCTCATTCTACTGCTGATGGCCACGGTAGCCTGCCTAATGGGAGCACAGGTAAATATAAGTGAAATGATTACTTATTTTTTCAAATTTGAATGCAATTTGCTGAATTTGCTTTTAAACTTTATCAAACAAGATTATATATCTGAGCTGTGACCTTTCAATTACTGTGAAAAATCTGAGACAACTCTCATGAGGTCTATACTTACTTTAAAATATATTCTGATGCCTTGCCTTTGGCCATGGTGAATGGTACCTTACCCTACACATCGGTTGGTAACTTACAGATAGTTGCTGTGCTAAGTATCCAACATGTACCTTTGGCAGGAAAAAGAAGTTACAGAGCCAGCTAGCTATATCTTTAATAGGCTATATCTTTATATATTTAAATAGTATTTAACATACTACGAATCAATGTTGGATCTTCATTAAAATATTTTTTTATTAGGAACATTCTTAGTGGATGTGTATTTTCCTATGAAGATTGTATGCTTCTTTACAAACATATTTTCAAATTGCTGACCTTATCTTGATTATATTGTACTTTAGGATGCCCGGTGGCTAAAAATAAAAAATAAAAAAAAAGATTATTTAACAACACTTATGGTCTGATGTGAGGAAATTTGTTATCAATAAAAAAGTGGAATTAACGCTGGTCATTTGAAACCTTGCTTTACATTTTCTTAAGATTTAAAGTATTGCTATCTGCAAAGTAGCTGATAGGGAGAAAAAAGGATTCTGCCTTAGCATGTTGAGAGACCTTACAGGTTGTGACAAAGTTTGTCTGTCAAGAGAACTGCTTATTTTTTCTGTTTCTCAAAGCTTATATCACTTGTTAAACACAATGTTTAAATAAATGCACAACTTCTCTTTTGTCACAGGAAAGATACTGTCAGCTACCACATACACAACTTCTATACATACCACCATTAATATCACCACAGCTGAGCAAATTGTGTCCAAAATAGAAAACGATTTAGCAGCTGGAAAAGTAGAGCCAGAAGATGTAGAAAGGATGATTAATGACGTTAGCAAAGTCCTGACCTCTTCTCAACCATTACCACCCCTACTTTCTAACAGGTAGGTCATTCTGGCAATAAATTAAATCTGGATAAATTGGCTTCAGCAAGTTTAATATTTTTATAATCTTAATCCAAAAGAATATTTCTTGTTCTTTAATGTACTTGTATAAAACAGGAGTGTCATTCTAGTGCTCCCTGCTCTACTATAATATAAAGCCATGAAAAACTGTATTTTGGGGGGTTGACACCACAGTAAGTGAGAAGTCTGCTGTGTTTTACACTACACTTGGATTGATAGCCACAACTTGCCTGAGAATTTTGAGTGTGTGTGTTTGGTAATAATAATAATTTATTTTTCTTAACAGAATTATAAAACTGGTGGATTATATTGGCTTTAAACTGAACTTTTCAGCAACGTCTGCTGATTTTGCTTCCCCTTCCTTGGCTCTGGCAGTTGTCAAAACCAACAGCATCCGCTCCAACCAAATGTCTTTTGCTGTTCAGGACTCAGCTGATCTCCAGGTTAAACACTGATGATTCTACGTACTTTGAAATTCTCTAACATTTATTTTTCAGTATTTATGGTTTTATATTTATATGTAACATGTTCCATATTTATGTCACAATATCTGGATTTTTTATTCATGTTGGCATCAGAGAAAAAATATGTTGCTTTTGAAGCCCTCCGTAGTTTTTCCTTTCGTTTTCTACTATGGTGTAAGTATGCAACAGACTTAGCAGAAACTGGCATTTGACTAGTAAGCTTTTACAGAGGGTACAGCCAGAACACTGAATGGACAGAGTACTTGATGGAATAACTTTGCCTCAAAAACCCTGAATCATGAATCACTTAATCACCCATACTGAGTGCTGAAATCTGTCAAGGAGTGTTGCCAGATGGCTTCATCTGTTAGAAAGAAATTAATTGCAGAGGGGTCCAGGAAAGAACTGTTACATTGCTTAGATAATGATATTCATACATTTGTTGATCTCACCAATAAAGTAGTGCTTAGGAAGTTTGGATCCACTTTCTCACTCCAAACCTCTCTCCTGTTTGAGGAAATAATTTGAACAACACCAGCCTTGGCGGCTTAAGCAAGGAGAGAGGTAAAGTTCTGGACAAATTTTGTCACATTCTGTCCTCTCAGAGAAGGAAATAGCTTAATGTAGCAAGACTCATAAGTTGTACTGGAACCGTTCTGTGATACTGAAAATTATATGAAATGTTACAATTTGAGTTCTTTTCTATTTTCTTATTAATATGTGGTGCATGAATGTGAGAAGACTAGGAGATAGTAGCGCTGAAAACCAGATATTTGCTAAGTACTGATTTTCGGAAATGCCGTGGCACTGGCGATGAAATACAGACAATTTTCAACAAGTATTATTTTCAACCGGAGTACTTTTGTGGAATTGAGTCAGGATTACTTTGGTTGCTATCTAAACCAGTGATCTCCAAACTGGCATGTGTCCATTGGGGTGCAGGAAGAAAATATTCTTAATATGATTAATAAATAAAATATACATATTTTTAAAAATTATGTTTAATCTTTATCTCATCCTTTTAAGATTTCTATTTTTGCGTATATTTTATAACATGCATAATATATTAGTACAGTATTACATGCATATAACATAAATAGATGTATTTTGGGGTGCATGCTCAAAAAAATTTTAGGGGTAATCAAAAAAGTTTGGAGACCACTGGTCTAAACAGAGAGTTAAACCATGTTGTTAGGGCAACATGGAGAGCTCTCGCTGTTATTCCTATTACAACCACTCTTTGAATACACACATTATTTCTTTCTTCAGTTCTACTGATGATATTGACAAATAGTGACTATTTACAGTTTTTTTCTGAATTCTGACATATTTCGTAGGGAGGATACAAATTCTTAGCTTCTGTGGTGTGAAATGTTAATCTCCTTATACAGATACACAGACTTACCTAAGTTGATTCTCTTCAGGTTTTTCAGGTCAATATTATCTACCTGTGATATGTTCTGTCTGTGTAAGCAAATGCGTGAAGACAGTATTTTGAACAGTAGGCAGACTTGAAATTACTTGCATCATTTTCAGGCTTGCAGATGATATTTATTCATTGGAGCAGGAGAGGAATGAGAGAGCAGCAGTGAGTTCCTGACAGTGATTACAGAGAGATGTATTTCAAAGTTCTAAACTGAAAATGAGTCACAATTTAATTCTTCTTCAGTGACTGAAGTGAAGCATAAATGTTGCATTTATTTTTCAGATATCTCTAGGCATTAATTCAATTAATGACTTAAATAACCTTGGATCAATTACACTTCCTTCATCATTGATGACCAGTTTACCTCCTGAAGAGTTGGACTTGGCTTCTAGGATTATATTCAACTTCTTTAAGAAGACCACCGTGTTCCAGGTATCTTTTTGATTCTCTGCTCTTTGGTTTTAAACTCAAGCCTGGAACAAAATAAAATATAAATGGACTTTTTTTCGCACAAAATACACTTCAAAACTTCTTGATTGAAAAAGTACTTTTGTCCAGTGGTCACTCTGCATAATAACTGAGTTTAAGGGTGCTGTACTATACTATTGTTTCCCTTAAGATTTCAAAAGCTGATTATTTTTTGTTGTTCCAGGATCTGTCCTTGAAGAATGCAACCCTAATCAGCAGTGTTATATCATCAAGTGTTTCTAACCTTACAATTAGCAACTTAAAGGAAAATGTTACTGTCACTTTACAGAATATCAAACCTAATCAGGTATGATTTATATTTAGGCAGACATAAAGTATGATTTTGTTGCATCCATTGGAGTTTTTATAGAAAAAACAGTGTACTAAGAATACAGATCTGCTTTACTAGTGTGGACATTTAATCTCCATCTGGACTTTCAAAATTACTCATCTTTGCTTATTTATGACTGGTAAAAATTTTTGTTCCCAAATGGTTTTAGGTAATTTTGCTCTACCATTTAACCACCCAGTTTTTATCTTTCCTACCAACCCTTCTGTTTTATTCTTCAAAAAAATAGACACCAAAATGAAAGCCTGACAGTGGGAGTTGCTGTGGAGTTGCTGAAATCATGATGTTTGTAGGTGCTGCATGGCCAGAAAGCAATATAAGTCTCTTTTTCTTAGGGGGAATGTTGCTCCTTAAACTGGGACACGAAGCTGTGTCTGAAATTACCAGGGCTTACATACAGCATCTCTTTCCTAAATTAGCATCAAGCATTAAAACCTTCTATCCCATATTTTAAGAGTGTAAATTACTATAAACTGAAAGCGTAGGTATTCCACTACTGTACCTGAAGCTTTTTTTCTAGATCTGGCCTAGTGTAGTCTTTACTTGTATTGATATAATACTGAGTTTTGAGGTATATCTGTAGAATTATTAGTATTCATAGCTGTATACTTTATTACTGCTACTACTTCTAGGATTTACATACATGTGCGGGAAATCTATATGTAAACTGTTAACATTATAGTAATTTAAAGTGATGAAATGTTTGCAAATGAAAACATTTTTCCTTTTCTGTGTAGTCATTTTGTTGATAATTACAAAATCAGGAAGGATGAGAAATCCCAAAAATTTGTATAGTATGGGAAGGCAATGAAACATCATTCATAATGTTCTATCAGGACTAGCTACCTCCTGTATGGTAGGAGACTTCAGATTTCTTCAGCATGTTTTCACATGCCTGTTTCAATATTAATCCATTCTATGCATCTAAATTCATTTTCCATTTGTGTAAAAGAGGTATATTTGTTGTATACAGTATTTATTATTGCCTGCATTTTTGAGATAATTCATAAATTACTTTATGATAAACTCATTGTTTGATAAATTATTTTTTTTTACCTCCCAAACAGGATAATTCAACAGTTAGATGTGTTTTTTGGGACTTTAATAAAAATGGTAAGTGATTGAGATCACCCATGTTGAGATCATACCATGTTGTTTTAGGGATGTTAACTCATGTTAATATAAATAAAGGCTTTTGTAACAAAGCTGTTTTCTTTAACAGGTGGACATGGAGGCTGGTCATATGAAGGTTGCATAGTTAAAGAAAGTAGAGTAAATGAAACAGTCTGTTCATGTAACCACCTCACAAGCTTTGCAGTTTTGATGGTAATTATTTAAAAAAATTTGCAGTCTTACCCTGATTCAAGAAAATATTTAAGCGTGTGTTATCTTTAGCAAATAAAGATTTGGTAAGCCCATACCACCTGTGAAGTACTACATGGGTACTGTTCACTTCAGTGTTAGCACGTATAGCCATAAAATTACTCACATGCTTAAGCTGCTTGTTGAATGGGAGCCCATGAGTTCCACTGAAGTAAAGAAATCCAAAAGTTCTTATTAAACTGCAGCTTTTGCATTTAGACAGTTGTTAGTATTGCAGGAAATGAAAATAAGGACAAATCAAATTTAAAACATTTTAAACAAATGGGATTTCATGATTAGACTCATAAAATATCTCAAGTTGGAAGGGGCCTGTAAGGATCACTGAGTCTAACTGCCTGCTCCTTGGAGGCCTAGACTGGCTTTTCTGATTTTCAGTTAACTTTTTGTAAGATTCATGATGAAAACAACAGGTTGGGGGTTTTTGTGTTTGTTTCTCCCCCCCCCGCCCCATCATTGCAGAAGGAAAGATACGTTTGTGGGGGTTTTGATCTTTTTCCATTTAAAAGAAATGTTATTTGAAATAAACTTCTGTTTTCCATTTTAGAACCTGTATGGAAACACTGCTTTGAGTCCCACACAAGAACTGGTGCTGACTTTTATATCCTATATAGGCTGTGGCCTCTCTGCAATTTTTCTTTCTGTTACTCTTGTGACCTACATAGCCTTTGAGTAAGTACCTCTTCAACTAAGCTCCCATTATTCTTCAATTATGATCGCTTTTAATCTTCACTGCAAAGTCCTTTCCAATAGATACAAATTCTGTCACCATTAATAATGGACAAATTTGTCCAGTTTGCCAAGAAGGTGTAGATTCAGTCTTCAGAAATTTTAATCATGTGGACGAGTGAATTAATCATGAGGCTCTACACAGAAGTGAGCACTCTGAAATATTTTAGAATGGATTATCATAATAGAAGCATGAAAAAATATGCTTAATATATAACGTATATAGAGCAGTGCAGAATGATAGCACTTTTAAGCACATTTGTATTCTTTGCTGTTTGTCAGAACATTTTCTTATGTTTGAGCCTTAAGTACTGAACCCTCCATATTGTATTTTGGAAATCCTCCTTGAAGTAATTTGGCACGCACTTCTCTCATTATCCTGTCATCAAGAATTTACTTGTCTCCATCCAGGCTTTAGAAGCCCAGTCAAAAGCCCAATCTAGTTTAGCAATAAGAAACAGTCACGTTTTGGTTTTTTGGAAGTATTGTAACAAGAAGCAGAAAATACAGTGTCAAAAAGAAGTAATCATGGTGCTAAACTATAAGAATCCAAGTTATTATTTGTATTTATGTAACCTTATTATAATAAACTGTATTCATACAGACTATTAAGTTAGAAATCTTTTGTAAATTAGTCTCTGCATGTATAAATGTGATATATGAACCATTATATATGAATGAAAATATATATAAATAACTTTTTCCTTGGCATTTGTGAACTAAGACAAAAAGTAAGCTGGGGATCCACATACAATTGATTTAATCTCACTAATTTGCTTTTTTAGGAAAATCCGGAGAGACTACCCCTCCAAAATCCTTATTCAGCTGTGTGCTGCATTACTTCTGCTCAACTTAGTTTTCCTCCTTGACTCATGGATTGCACTGTATGATACACGAGGCCTATGCATTGCAGTTGCAGTATTTCTTCACTATTTCCTCTTGGTTTCCTTCACCTGGATGGGCCTAGAAGCTTTCCACATGTATCTGGCCCTTGTGAAAGTCTTTAATACCTATGTGCGGAAATACATTCTTAAATTTTGCATTGTTGGTTGGGGTACGTATTTTTTTATTGTGGGGCTTTTTTTCCTTTTGGATGCTAAATAGTTAAACCCGCTTATCAATTATTTCAACAAATGTGGCACAGTTCAGAAAAGAAAATGAAGCAGAAATTAAATGTTATGACCTTGTAGTGCTTATTATCAGTAAACCTGATCCTATGTAATTCACCTTTCTGAGTTAGGGAACTCCCTCTGAACTGCAGAACTGAGGCTGCCACATTGCAAATTGATAAGGGAATTTCTCTTTTGCAAGTGAAATAGAACCAGTTTTTCCATTTATCAGATGGATAGCATCAGTTCTATTTTGAATATAAATGCCAGTAAGTATATATATTCCACTTCTGGGATAGCACAGTGGCTAACAAAAAGCAGCAAAACAGATCTAACTGGATACAGGATGAAGAGATTCTGGACCTGATTATTGTCTCTGGCCACTGGGGTAAACAAGAGTGAAGAAGGCACTAAAATCAATGGAATTGTTTTCCTAAAACAGATGTAAGGAAAAAAAAATCAGTTATCCTGTATTTGATGTTTTAAGTCAGTTTGATGGTATTTGTTGCCTTATTCAGAAAGGTTTGGAGGTAACTTTGCAGAAGAACTCTTGTTTCTTTGGAAGCTACACTCCATAGCAGTTTGAATGCTACAGTTTTTAAATTCTTTCAGATAGCTAGTAGTTAACAGAATTCAACAGAAAAAAAAAATCAGAAACAAATTGTAGATTTCACGGAGAAATAGTATTTCAAGTCATCTTAATACTGTCTTTGTCCTGATTTTCACTTACGTGTTTGCTCACAATCTTTCAGGGTTGCCAGCAGTAGTTGTGTCCATTGTGTTGGCAGTATCACCAGATAATTATGGACTTATAACCACTGGAAGGGTTTCAATAAACAGACCTGATGAATTGTGAGTTAAAGGGAGGTGCTTTTTGGGGGGTGGGTAGTAGAGAGATCATATGAAATTGGTTTTCTTTAAAGTAAAGGTGGGGAGGAGGGCAATGGGAGAGCTTTGAAGTGGTATAGCTCTGCAGTATGTCATGTGTTTTGTGTTTATTGCCTATATGAAAGCTCTTACCCTTTGGCCAAAAAAAGTACTTTTCACTAAAGAGGCAAAAATAGTTTGCATGTGCAACAAACCCCATCTTTATCTCATGTTTATTTTACTTAATTTCTGTTTCTGATAATGGATGTTCTTGTGTTCTAGCTGCTGGATTAAAAACAGAATTGTCTTCTATATTACTGCTGTGGGATACTTTTGCCTGATATTCCTGATCAATATCAGCATGTTCATTGTTGTGCTGATCCAGCTCTGTCGTATCAAAAAGAAAAAACAACTTGGTGCTCAAAGGAAAACCAGTATTCAAGACCTTAGGAGTGTTGCTGGCCTCACATTCTTGCTGGGAATTACTTGGGGATTTGCTTTCTTCACCGTAAATGAGGTATTTACTTACCTCTTCACCATTTTCAACACTTTGCAAGGTAAGTTTATTCTTTATGTGACAGCCTATTGCGTACATACAATGAGCAGAACATTTGGAAGTGGCATTTTCTTGATTCAGCAATAGATGTAATTTTGATACATGCTTTAAAATGTTAATTATATTAGAGATAATACTGCTTTGCTGTAGTCTTAAGTTACAATAATGTACAGGAAAGCTAGCTGCTATTGCACGTATACTGTATTTATATCTATAAATATTAACATTTTTAAAATGAATGCAAACCAGACACCACTGGAAGTGACTGTATTTCTCTAGTCAACAGATCAATTGCAAACACTCTTACTGTTAAGTGTTCGTATAATAATGCAATTAATGTTATGAAAACTGCATCATTTCTCCACGTATTTAAGGCTTAGGGGTGAGGTGTGACATTCAACAAAGAGCCATTGAGACAGGCAAAATCTGGAAGTTAGTGATCTAACTCTTAAGCATGGCATTTCGTACTTAAGAACACATAGAAAGTTGATACGAGGGCATACAGCTTTGCAAAGGCAAGGATGCTACTGGACATATCCAAAAGCAGAGTTTGAGAGGCTTCAAAAGCTTTCATATAAATATGAGGTACCGTAGGTGCTTACATGTATTTAGGCATACCTGAATTACTGTACTGAAGCTTGGATTCAAACCTCTGCTAAATGGCGCTTTACATGGCTGGCTGGCTGATTTCCCAGAGATTAAAACAATGAAAATTGCAGTTTCAAGTGCCATTGCTTTTGATTAGAAATTTAGAAGGAATTAAAGAAAACCAAAACATCATTCGTTAAGAAGTAGCAAAGTCAATTTTGCAACATTAATGTTATTGCTTTGCAGGGTTCTTCATTTTTATCTTCTATTGTGTAACAAAGGAGAATGTCCGTAAACAGTGGAGAAGATATCTCTGTTGTGGGAAATTTAGGCTGGCTGAAAACTCTGGTAAATATGAAATGTTATTTCTTATGGATACTTATACTCAGTGTTAAGCTCCTGGTATTTTATTTTATTTTTTTAAATCAATAACTCATGTTGCTACACTTGCAAGTCTAATTATCTATGGTATAGTAAACCTCAAAAATTATACTCTTTAAAGATGGTAGGTGATGCAACTCTTACATGCTGTTGCATTAAGCTGTTAACTGCAGTTGATCTCTTCCACTGCAGTATAAAGATATGTCTTTGCAGAAGACTTGATCCGTTAGAAACTGTAAAATTTGTTTCAGCTTCTGAGTCAACTCTAGTTTTACCAGTGACTTCCACAAAAACAAGATGAAGCATAGTTTAAATTAAAAAAGAGCTATAAATGATTTTATGTTATTTTGTTAGTCAGTGGTTGACTTCTTATAAAGCTAAATAGTTTTTATGCACTTTGACTTAGAGATCAACTGTACTTTAGTTGTGTTTCTGATGTGATCTGCAGTCCTAAAGATATGACAGTTGACTGCTTATACTAAAAAGGACCAAGAGAAAAGGAACTAGATTTAAATAACTTTAAACACTGAGAATCATGAAGTTCTTGGGAGAATACCGTTCTATCTAGATACTGAGAGGAGAGTGGATAGAACCTTCTTTCTATTTTAATTCATTTGCTTTATCAACTTTGGGTTTGTTTTGCTTGTAAGAGTTATGCTATTTTCTGTAATGTGTATCTGTTGTAGACTGGAGTAGAACTGCTACCAATGGTTTAAAGAAGCAGACTGTAAATCAAGGAGTATCCAGTTCTTCCAATTCCTTACAATCAAACAGTAACTCCACTAACTCTACAACACTGCTCATGAATAATGATTACTCGGTGCACATGAATGGAAATGGTATGTATAATGCAAAATACTATTTCTCAAGTTTTCTTTTGCTTATGTAAAATGAAGCACTGACAAAATAATGTAAGTATTGGGTCAGAATAGTTCAGGATGTCCTCCCCAATGTTTTAGGGGACTACAGAAAAAGTTTTAAAATACTCATTTCTCCTACTTGGTGGTACCTCTTGATTTATATATCAAAAAGTAGGTTAGAGCAATTATTTACCAGAAGCTGCTGGTAACACTTGTCACCACAATATACCACAATAAACTTCAAGCATGTTTTAAAACAGTTAATATATTAAACCTTACTAAACCAAAGATTGCCTGAAAAAGAAAGACACAGGATAATAACGTAACTTGAAAGTATGAAAGAAATCACGTAGGGAGTAACTAGAGGAAGAATATTAATAGAATGCTCACATGGAAGCTGCTTCAGAGAGAAGTAAGAAAAAATGGAAATTGTAACTTAGAAAATCACCTCAGGGAACAGAGCACAGCTGAGAGGGCTGCCTCACTATTGGCTACAGAGTAAGTATTGAAACTAAATGTCTCTATAGCTCTTAGAAAACCCTGTGGGTTTTTAAAGGATGTTTTTGAGAAACCTAACACTTTGCAGGAGTTGCAAAGTTCAGGAGTCAAAGGAGTCAAAGTTGCAGGAAAAAATTTCTCAGAAGTAGTATTCTCTGTCCTTCCTGTTCTAACACAGTACTATCCTCTGACTGTTACCATCTTGAAATGCAGGTGTATGCAGGACTCCAATTTCACTTGCACATTGGTGCAGCTTATTTGTCTGTTGAGGAAACTAGATATGAAGCTCCACTGAATGTACTTATTTGAAAATTATGGTTTGGCAGTGGACGTAATCTAGTTTGTCATGCTCTTGCTGGATGCACATTGTACTGCTGACTTTCAAAGAGAAAAATAACTTACAAATCTGTAATGTACAAAAGTCTAAATTGAGCAAAATTTTAAGGACATTATTCCTGTGTGTCTAATGTATTTTTCCCAGTTGATCAACAGTTGACACTAAGTTGTGCCATAGTATGAAGTTACAGAACATGCTCACAGAGGCTGACTTCTTCTTGTTTCCTGTCAGAAGACAGCAGATAATCAGTGGGATTATCTTGTCCAATAATCTCTCAGATGGGCAGAGTAAAAGCTATGGAGCATCTCTCTTATGAGGAAAGGCTGAGGGACTTGGGTCTCTTTTTAGTCTGGAGAAAGCTGAGGAGGGATCTGATCAATGCTAATAAATACTTCAAACATGGGTGTCAAGAGGAAGGGGCCAGTGTTTTTTCAGTGGTGCCCAGTGAGAGGACAAGAGAAAATGGGCACAAACTTGAACATAAAAAATTCTATCTAAACATGAGGAGGAACTTTTTGAGGGTGGCAGAGCACTGGAACAGGCTGCCAGAGAGGTGATGGAGTCTCCGTCTCTGGAGACATTCAAAACCAACCTGCTCTAGGTGAACCTGCTTTGGCAGGGGGGTTGGACTCGATGATCTCCAGAGGTCCCTTCCAACCCTCTATAATTCTGTGGTTTTTGTGTGTCCTGCCCTCCTGGTAGGTTACTGTCCATTTGGATGTACTAGCTGTGTATTGTAAAGACATCACAACATTTGAAGAGATGGCATTTGGATATGCCCTGAACAGCTTTCCACATTGAGCTTGTAAAATTAGTTCCTTTTTCTTCATTATTCCTTTAGAAAACCTCTCTGGATACCACACAATGCAATAAGTAATACATACATTTGTATCTAACAGGTGAGAACCAGAATCAAGTAACTCTCACAAAACAAGGCAATATTTTTAGGCTGAAGTAATACCTTTCAAAGACAGAGACATTTTCAGGCACAAAACCTGGCATGTCTTCTCGGGTTTTTTTCCCAGCTATTTTAGTTACTCTGAAAGATGCCACCTCTCCATTAAACATTGGACATGCTTATCCACAGCTACAAAAACATTTTGGCTGCTTCTTTTGACAAAAAGACAGATAGCAGCAATGTTTTATTGGTTTGTTGGAGCAACTGAGTGAATGGTCCTGTTGTGCCTTTCCAGAACAAGCTTTTGTTGATTTGGTTAGTATTTTGGAATGAGTTGCAAAATTGATGATCTAAACCAGTGAGCAATGCCGATGCTGTGTGACATGCTCGAGTTCTGTCCTAGTTTATTCATATCATTGTATCTTTCCAGTGTGAGAGTCTGTATGTCCTGTGCTAACAGCTTCTCAGGCAAAGCACATGTAAGAACTTTTATAGAACTTCGTTCCTATATACTCATGAACCCAGATGTCTCAGATGACCCACCTCTTGGGTCTCTTGTATTTTATTGTATGTTTTGAATGCTGTGAACCACATCTTCCATATCAAGAGGGTTGTATGATACTTTGCCTGCATAGTTTGACTATAATTTGGGGGCTTCAGGACTTCTACAAGAAGAGCCTAACCTTATGCTTGGATGGAGTTAGTCTTCCCAGCAAAGCTCATTGAGGCAATTCTTTATATGTAATCTTCCAAACACAGGGCAGTTGTATCTCAGAAGAGCTGGGCAAATGCCTCCAAAAGGTAGCTGACTGGTGTTAGGAACATGGGACCTTCCAATTTGCTTACCCGATCTCCTTCTTACAGCTAGAACTTCAAAATAACATTGCAATACTTCATTTTAAAAAGTGATCTCCAAAAAGAATCCAATCTAGAAATGACCTATGTCATACATGTACTGACCTGTAAATACTGAATAGTTTTGGCTTTACTGCTTCCACTGAAATGCTATTCCAGATGCAGGATTGAATGACTTGCCATGGTTAAATTTGGGGTGTCTATACAGCCTGTGGCTCTGCTTGCCTACTGGACTGTGTAACTTCATCTTTTCATGGCATATTAATATTTCCTTGTTTCTGGTTTTTCTTTTACAGGTTTGCATGTTTGGGAAACTACCATTAGGTATCACATGGCTGAACCTGCAGATTTCCTCACTGAGGAACAGAAACCACCCTTCTGAATTTGTTCATAGAATAGCCTTATTTTATTTTCAGATTTTGCCCTAATGTTAGGGCACAGCTATTTTGAACACTCCTCCTAAAACAAACCAGTTGCAGTTAGGCAGAGGGTTAAATAAATATATGTGCACGATTACAGTATCAGTATATGGTGATTTTGTGTCATTTCAGTCTTTATCAAATTTGAATTGATTAACAAAGAACTTCTTATCTTACCCTGTTTACATTTGTGCTGGTTTAGTGCTTGTTGGCCTTTTAAATTAAAAAATATTAGACTTTGAGAGGTTTTGCATAATCTCTTCTTCTTCCATTTTGTGGGTCCAGTGGCAGCTCAGTAGTTTGGCATGGAATTTGTAAACTTTGACAGCCATCACCACAAACCCACTCCCTTAAACTCCCATCCTGAGATGTTTAAGTTATGCAGTACATTTTCAAATTGGTAGTAAGCTTTATCAGCTATAAAGACATGTTCATGCATTTAAAAAATGCTGTCTTTCCTTCCAAATAAAAGTCTGTCATTGAGACTTTGATACAACTGATGCACAGACATCTGCTTGAATCAGTAGGGTAACTGTTCAAGGGTATTCAGTCTGTCTAAAGTGAAGGGTTAGTTTGGGTAGACTGATACTAAACCTGTGTGCTTGGAGGCCTAGGCCTAAGCAGAATAGAGGAGAGCGGCCCAGGTCAGTCACTCAAGCAGCAGAATCCTTTCTACAGGAAGGGATTAAGTGCAGGGGGACGTGCCACCAAATATTCCTCCCTGTGGTGACCCCAACAAGAAATTGCTGAAGAGCATCCTGTAATGTGGCCTCTTCCCCTTCTGGAAGGGTTCAGAAGCTTGAGGTAGTGAGATAGTGAAAGGGGAAGACAGAGCCAAAGTAGGATTCTGCTGCGGGATAGGTGAGGTATTTGATGGACTGAATCCAGGTGTACTAGAGAGGATTAAATTTTGATCCCTCTAATAAAGTCGTCTTTCACTGCCTAGAGATTTCTCACCACTGTGTTTCCTTCTCCCAAAAGCATAAGCCACAAGCAGTTTCCATCTTCACTGTGGTGTGTTTTCAGTAGATTTACTGAAATCTACTAAATCATGCTGATTTCTGTATATGGAGTGTTGTAAATATTAACACAAAGAACAAATTTAGATGTGTTTTGGTTTTTATTAATGCTGTTTCTGGTATAAATGATAAATGACAGCTCTGCATCTGTGTTTGTGAACTCATTTCTCAGTGTTTAACAAAATGATCCCCTCCCAAAAGAAATACTATTTTCCACATTGTGGTATTCCTTATTGTTTACTCCTCCTGATGTGGTATGTATGATATCAGGATCCTGACAGATCTGTTAAGCTTGACTGCTTTGGGAAAAGAAATATGATTTCCAGCCAGAAGCATTTGCACAAATACTTTTTTAAAAAAATTCTTATTCTCATTAAAATTATCTAGAATGTGGTGTGTAGAGGTAGGAGATTCTGTCCAGTGAACTGAGCATTTGTGGAGCATTTGATTAATCAGCTGCCATCAGCAGTGGTATTACACATGTTCATTGTAGATTCACCTCGGTGCATAAGTTTCTCAATCTAAATATGGCTTAGACTCAGGTCTGTACCTAGGCCATATTCAGATCGTCCTCCAGAAATAAATGCTGCAAGTTGAGCGCCTTTCAAAGGAAAAAAATACCCTTGTTTTCTCAAACACTTTCTTGTTTCAGATGCATGGCAAACCTGAGAAATCTTTTAAATCTAACTTACTAAAGTAAAATTAGAAGTATTTTGCATCTTATCTAGTGGTAATTACTCCAAGTCAAAGTCTACATTCTGAGAATTGTATCCTTCGCTGCTTAAAGTATGGAACCCTATTGTGTGTAACTATATTAACATCTCTCTTCCTGGTTTCACACAGGAGAAGACATGTATACGGAATAAGTAGAGAAAAATCCACATCTTTAAATCCTTGCAGGGATAAAATGAGAGTGCATGAACTGCCCACAGTGTCTGAAAAAGCACGGGAGACGTGATTCTAAATCTTTCTGATAGGGGATGCACTTTTTTTTTTTGTTTCAACAGGCCATCTTTCCAGTGAGAAGAATGGCGTTTCTTTCAGTGTACAGAATGGTGATGTGTGTCTCCATGACTTTACAGGCAAACAACTTGTATTTCAAGAAAAGGATGATACAGGCAGCCAAAAAAGCCATATCTCGCTCAGAAGGACTTCAAAGAGGGGAAGCCTAACTTTTATTGAGAAAATGTGATTTTCTTTTAAACAGCACATTGTTTTACAGTGTGGAGATTTACTTTAACATTTTTACACAATGTGAGCAGACCAAGATCTGATTTTATTTAATATATGGTACCGGAGCTTCAAGGCAGCCATGCAGTGAATTGACAAGGACAATTATTAACCAAAAAAGACCCCAAAAACAAACCAAAGGGAAGCTACTATTTTGACAAAGAATCTTGGATGTCAAATTACAGGTGGCACATTTCATTTTGATTTTTCATGAGAAGTTTAATTTTCTTTTAACATTTAAGGGAAAGTTTTGTTTAAATTTTTTACATTACAACTAAGTTTATCTGGACGTAACACATCGTAGTGTTGTATAAATGTAGGAAGTTACAACTTGTGAGTGCAAACAATGTTATCTTAAAAAATGTTAACTACGCTGTCTTCAACTTTTTGTACGTTGTAGTAGCAAAATATAGTGATGTAAATAAGCAGAAAAATACCAAATTTTAAGCATCTTAGTGATACTTTTATATTTATTTCTTGTAACATAAATTTACATATTCCTTTGTATAGAAAAACAATTGTTACTTTGTTTTAACTTTTATTGTAAGTTTGCATTTTTCTTTAAGTGAAATAATTAACTTCAACACAGAATAATACAGAAGTTAATTTGTTCAATAAGTGAAATCACTTACGGTGGTTTAAATACATTCACTAGATACAGAACCGTAAATACAAGCACTATCCATCTTGAACTTTTAGCAACAGAGCTCTTAGTACACCACAGAAGGACAGAGACTGTCTATCATCAAAGCAGAGTGCCATGAATGAGGGAGTGAAAAATAATGTAGTCAGCAGGTTATTAAATACAACTCAGTTACGTTAGTGGCTTCAGTAAGAAAATGGGAGCTTTTGCCATTGATTTCAGCAGGGTCAATATTTTATCTTGAATGGTGGTTTCAAAGGTTAAACACACTGCCATTTTTCATTTCCAATGATAAAGAAAAGTAGAGAAGTGTTACTTTTTGAAGAAAAAATACAGAGTATTTAGTAGCTGAGAAATTGTTTTCATTGTGTGGCTGTTTGATAAGGGGTGGCTCTTGAGTTATTCTAATGAGTTTTTCGGCTTGTACTTTGGTCCTTGGTTGGCAAACCCTGAAGTCCTCCTAGCTCAGTAATTTCTGAAGCAGAATTTAATTTACTTTGTGATATTTTTTTGAAGAAAGGGTGGATTTTGGCTATTCGTGCACAACAGCTGAAAGAAAATATTGCCCATACAACATTGTGAAAATTCTTCATGGGCAGAATCGGCATGAGCCCTGGCTGTGCCTCTTCCTAGTCACAGATATGTGCAGCTACAGCCGCTGCTTTTTTCCCTTGTGCTCTTGAGCAAAGGTTGGATGCTTCTGTTGCAAGAGCTCCAACAAACTAGCGCCACGCTGCAGAGTGCTGGACCCTCTAAAGGGGATGTTTTGAGGCAGATGGTCGTTGGAGGGAAGCAAGAGTTTTGCTTTTGCAGTGCAGTCGGTAGGGAGCCCTGGAAAGGCTTTTCTCAACAACAAAAAAGCATCCGTTAAATGCCTCCTATCTGGGGCTTTTCTGTAGTTCAGCAATTGAACTTCTTCAGTACTCAGACCCTCTTTTATATGCAGCTCATGGGTTCTTTTGGTCACCTGTGTCCAAGACAACTCTGAATATGCTTTTAAAGTGAGAACTTAAAGTATTTGTTGTTTATCCACAAGGTTTTAACTGCATGTTAATAAAAGACGGTACTGGAATGCTAGTAGTTGGAATGCATTTCTGTGAATGCTTTAACTGTTTGGCTAATTGCCTTTGCACTGTTTCTTGTAAATTTATTTAATGTTATTGTATTTATATTTTCAACTGTAAAAAAAGTAATAAATTTACAGCAAGTACAACACCTGAAATCTATCAACTTTGTCTTTTAGATAAATGTGTCATTATACTGATCTATGTTATAATTGTTCAGATTACAAGAGCTGCAATATGTACCTCTTGGAGGAAATGCTGACCTTCCCCTTACATTTGTTGTCTTCTGCGTATCTTATCATTCATGGTTCTAGGAGATCTGTTTTTAGCAAAGAAAACCCTGACAGAAGTAGTCCAGCCAATGCTTGTCCTCAAGCCTGCTGAAGCTCTTCCACAAGAACACTATGAGTAAAAGCACGTAGCTGTTTGGCTTCAGTACTTAAATTCCTATGGAAACATGTATTCTGCTGTCACTGACCTGCTTGGAGTTTTCACTGACCTGCTTGGAGTTTTGCATTTATTTTTGGACACTAACATATGTTAGGATTCTTCTAATCAGTTTTACTTGATTTATTCTTGGGGATGAGGGAGTCTTTTCTGACTTTGCCACTTAAAAGCAGCACACGCGTACTGTAGCAAAATTTTGCACCGACAGCAGCATATTATTTTATCTTCAGCAATTATAATCATTAAACTAGCTGAAAAAGTGTTTGCACGTTGGGTGTCGTAGTAACCTTTTGGTTCTTGATCTGGCAGTTTAGCCACGACAGCCTAGGGATCGGTGAAAGTCACATCCCCTTCCTAGAGCACAGAAGTAAAATTCAGTGCATCGACACGTGGCTGCAAAAGCCAACCCGGGGACACCCGACAGGAGCTTTTAAGCTTAATCATAGATAAACCACAAGACGCTGTGTACAGCTGGCACCACCACGCTCAGAAAAAACCCTCCCTAAGGGCAAGTATGCAGCCTCCTGCATCCATACACATTTACCACCCGTTCTTCCCATTGCCAGGGGCGCTGAGGGAACTCGCCAAAGATTTCACAACTGTACGCAACACACGCCTTTATTGTCAGGTTTCTGGTTCTCTTTGCCTGACTTCCCCGCTTGCTCCTGTGCTAGCTGTGCTCGGGAACTACAGCAGGAGCCGGGCAAGGGCCACTTGCATGGGGTGACCCTGCAAGGGTCAGACGTGCATGGCTGAAGGCCTCTAGGGAGTGAGGGGCCTGTGGGAGCAGCAGCTTCGTTTCCAGCAGAAACCGCTGTATCTTCTTACTTGGGAAAGCCAAGGCTGGGGTGTGAAGATGTCTTGCATTTTTTGGTTTTCATTTCTATCCGATCTCAAAACAGTACTTTTTAAGGCTGGAAAAAACAGGCTTCCCACAAACCTTCTGCCCTTTTGCATTTTATCTCACGAACCTACGCGGAGGATGTATAAAATCGCCTTTCTTTTTCCCCGTTTAGCCTGACTTGCGTCGTCTGCCGCGCCAGGGCTGGCGCTGCTCGGCCTTGCCCTTGCTCCTCGCCCGGCCCTCGGGCACTGAGCGGGGCCTGCCCGCCCTCTGCCGCTGCTTCTTCAGAGAAAACGACCCTGGGCTTTCAAGCACAGCCCCCTCTCCGTCGCCCAGACAGCCCGCCTTC
>VZRU01018379.1:235953-276839 GCA_013398155.1 Pedionomus torquatus | reverse complement strand
TGCCAAATGCAGCCAGTGGGGCTGCGAACAGTAGCGCCGGTGCGGAAAGCCTTCGTGTTCCTGTTATTTATACGCAAATGGCCCCTTGCAACGCCACCGATGGGAGGCCCCGAAATAGATCTCTGGGCATCGGCCGGGTGTGAATCCAGGGGCGGTGTGTGCAGCCGCGCACGTCCCGCACATTCCCTCCCGCCCCCGGCCTGAGGCGGGTCCGGCGCCTCCGGCCTTGGCGCCGCTGGAGACGAAGATGTTAAGGGGAGGTTGAGGGAAACGATGACACCCCCCCCTGCTCTGTGTTTTGTTTTTTTTTTTTGGCCGGCACAGATGCACAATGTCCTCTGCTTCACCCGGGTGGGCTCTGAGGACTCTGCAGTCTCTCACGCTTCGGTTAAAACAGTCCAGTCCCGTCCAGAAAGATGAGAGCAACGGGATGTTTTGCGCAAATCGGTTTCCAAATATACTTAGTTGTTGACAGTTGCAAGAAACTGGAAAGCAGTGAAAGAAGAGGTTAGGACCCAAATCCGTTTAGGTCAGGTGGCGTTTTTGTCACTTCTTGTGGGCAGAGGATCCAAATGGCTGTGAACTAATGCTTGTATACTAATTATTGTAAACTCATTAGAAACAAATGCAAGAACGTGGTATGAGTGGTGTGAGAGGATAATTTTGCTCTCTTGCTGCGCTGGGGTGCAGGAGATGCTTTGAGCTGTGCTTCTGTCTCAGTCTTTCATCTGCAGTATTACCTTGGACAAGTCACTTTGGCTTCCAGTGCCTGCCTTAATTTCAGTTTATAGGATGAGGCTCCATCTCTCCTCTAATGGAGAGATGGAGCCTCTAAGATGCAGGGATCAGACGTACCCCTTAATGACATTAATAGTTAATAATAACAAAAAGGGTAACTTAATGGTAATATGGGAGTTTATGCTTGTGACCTAGAAATTTGTAACTGATCTTTACAGTGCTTGAGTGCATGTTCCTGGCTCAGTGATGCCTTTTCTGCTAAGTGCTCGATGCTGCAGAGAATTCAGAGGTAGGAGAAGGAGATAAATAAGTTTTTGTCTGTGTGTGGAAAGCAAGTCACAGGCTAGCAGCAAGGCAGAAGAACAAGAGTATTAGAGAGCCCAGAGAGATGCTGCAAGGCCTGCTTCTAGATTTGTTTTCTTTATCTGTACTCTTTACAGTTTTCCACTGCAGTAGACTTTAGCTGGCTGAAGAGATCCAGTGCTTACTCATGGAAGTTAGGACAGTTGTCTGGGGCCACATGCAGCCCTGTCTTGCTTGGGAGCAGAGTAACCCATGGCGGGATAGACTGGGCTGCGGGATAGCTTCACTGCTGCTGGTGCCTTCCTGGTGCCTTTCAGGATGGAGCCATGGAGAGGAATTCAAGCCATCGGTTTGCCCAGAAGCAAGCTTGCCGAAGAGCCAGAATACATTTAAGATGCTTCTGAGCACAGGGGTGATGTGTGACTGTGACCTTGTACTTCGTATCCAGAAGTGTACCAGACGTGCAGACTTGGTACATCAGCTGGTGTGCTCTGATGGAGGGCAATAATGGGCTCGCTTATAAGGATGCAGTAAGGAGAACACGTAATATGCTCAGAAACATTTGGCTTTAAGAAGGTGTTTAGTACACTGGGGATGAGGTTTTTCAGTAGCAACAATTGATCTTGCATTCATTCCAATCACTCTAAATCAACGTCGCTTTAGAGGCAT
This sequence comes from Pedionomus torquatus, assembly GCA_013398155.1. Classification (NCBI taxonomy): domain Eukaryota; kingdom Metazoa; phylum Chordata; class Aves; order Charadriiformes; family Pedionomidae; genus Pedionomus; species Pedionomus torquatus. The sequence continues at coordinate 275,129 of VZRU01018379.1, read as the reverse complement.
ATTTTAATTCAGAATATATGTGCTACAAGGCAGATAAACACTCAAAGCACAGGTCTGGACCTTTCACCAAGATTGACAGGTTTTGTATGCAGCACCTTGCAGTATTGGGGTCACAGCAAAAATTTTTTGTTGTTTTTCAAGCATTGCATTCTGCTGATCAGGCCCTGCAGCATGCACAGTGATAGATACAACTCCAATAAAGGATGAGGTCCTTGTACAAGGAGGCTAAGACCCAAACCACTGGCTCCTGTCTCATGCCCTTGCATCAGTTATAGTGGCCTGCTATGGTGTGGGGTCTGCCAGCTATTGGATGTGGCCCTGGAGACAGGGGTCGGTGGGATGCTTCAATACTGTAGCTGAGCAATTACTGAAGAACATCACCAGGAGACTCTTCTCAACTGCTTATTAATGTTTGATAATTTGAATGCGATGATATGAGAGTCTTAAGAAATGTCCATAAAAGAGAAAAACTTAACTTCCTAGCATTTTAAGTATTGCTAGGGGTACCACAAGAGAAAAGCATACGGTGCTGATAAGGAGAGCACATCTGGCATACATTTATGGGTAATCTCTGCCATACATTTATGGGTAATCTTGTTCTCATTTATGGGTGTTACATCTGTTTTCATGCAAACAATCTATCTACAGGCGTTGCTAGAGTTTACATCAGTTTTCATCTGATGGATCAATGAGACAGATGCAAATTAAATAGATTTTCGGCAAGATGCTAAATTTGGATTTACTTGTATTGCTGGGTTAGAACCCCAATGTTTTTGTGCTTGTATTGCCAAAGTTCTTTTTAGCTTCTGATGCCCAGTAGGAACTGGTGTTGTGTTTGGGGTTTTTTTTGGTCTCCTGACTAACAGATAGACAAAAATAGGATTGGGCATGATACAACAGTTTAAAGTCATAGTTTAGCAATCAACTTTCTGTTGCAGTGCTCTCAGCTCACAGAGCCCATGGGTGCTTGTAAAATTCTTTGGTTTGACTTTTCAAGTGTTTTAAGCTTTTGGGGTTCATATGTGCTACCTTTCCCATCAAATAGATGATCCTTTTGTTGTTACTTGGTTTGTGCAGACCATGCTGAGGGTCTGTTTCAGCAGAACGATGTGTTTCTATTCTCAGCAAGCCACTAGACCTTTCTGTATTTAAACGGTAACAATAGCACTGGCTGTGCCCAGTCATGTGTGTCAGGCTGTCACCCGTGCTGTGTTCAGTTGCCACATGCAAAGCCCAGGAAATTGTAATTGAAGCTCTTTCCCCAAAAAACTTCTTCCTTAAATATAACTGTGGAGGTAGCTGAGTGAACTGGTGTGTCACAGAAATGAAAAATTGGTGTATGTATTCTTTTTAATTTTACTTATCTTTGTTGTTGTAATCTTTGCCCCTTGTCACACCAGCCCTGGTGTCTGGTCTTCGTTCGCTGATGTTTGCTGTAAAGGCTTGACTTTGATAGAGTGCTCTATCGACCTTTTGCCTCGCTGCCTCATTTTTTTGTGGGTGAGGAACATACAGCTGAGAAAGATGGTTGCAAAAATTTAATGATAATGAAGTGCTGGGAATTAATGAGGCATTGAAAAATTTAATGGAGTATTTGGGATGCAGGAGACTACTCAGTGTGCTGGTTTTCAGACAGTGCTGCTTTTCAACACCATCAGAATTTGTCTTCCTGTAAATTTTCCTAAGGAGGATATAAAAAGGTTTTGCATGCATTCATGCTTTAGCTGTCAGAAACCACACAGGTAAACAAAGAGAGATAATTAATTTCCTAGAAGGGAATTACTCTATTTTTTTATTTCCTCAGGATTATGCCACAGACCAGTTGCATAGAGAAGAACAGATGCCAGGCTCAATTTTAATGTTAACTCAGTACCCTCTTTTCCTTACAAATGTCTAAAATTTGAATTCTTAGTTCCTCAATGTATTTCAAATTTCACTCAGTGACTTAACTAATAATCCTCTGTGGATGAGGATGCCCAACCGGATGCTATAAGCTTTACATACTGAAGTGTTCAGATAACTTTTGCATTTCACTTGCGTGAGTGGGCAAGAAAGGTGGAAGCTCACTTCTGTTGTGAAACTGTGAGCAGCCACGGTGAGAAATCATTTTTGGCTCTCTCTTTTGTTTCGTTACCTTTTGATATGGAAAGAAGTGATGCTTCTTAATAGATGGGATTTCAGATAGTGATATTTGTTCTTCATTCTTTCTGCCGTGGTTAGAATCCAGTTACGGGGCTGCTTTCAGCTGGTACAGACCATAAAGATGCCTGGGTACGGGACAACATCTACAGCATCCTGGCTGTGTGGGGGCTGGGGATGGCTTATCGGAAGAATGCAGACCGGGACGAGGATAAGGCCAAAGCCTATGAGCTCGAGCAGGTATGTCTGAATTCAGCATAAACCACATATGCTATTTGTTTGGGGTTTTTTTCATATGGGAGTTGGTTTTGAACGATGCATTTGCATTGCTACTGCATCTAGGATCTGGCAGAGTTTTCCCACCTTGTAGTATGTGTCTTGATCCTATGACAGCAGCATTGGTGCGGGGTGTGGCATGCAGTGTTCCTGCACTGGCAAGCAGGGTTTGGAGAACTGGCTGGCAGAGAGGCTAAATCTGAATTAAAATATGAACTAAACAAAACTGGGTAGGAGTCAAACTTCAGATTTTATGCCCAGTTTAGAGGCCTCTGATTAAACCTTGAAATCTCTCATGGGGCACATTATGGAGCAGAAAATCAAGCCTAGGTCACTTGAATTGTAGAGCAGCAATTTATCTGCTAGACCATTCTTCCCAGTAAGGAGAATCTGGCTATTTAAAGTAGCAATCTCTGAAATTGGAAGGGGAGGTCACTCCCACAGGTAATTTCTGTAATCTGCACCTGGGAAAATGGGTATTAGAGATGATAGAGGTGTAGAAGTGGGTTAAATGGGAAGTGAGGGAGTGTTATTGTCAGTGTCCTGCTGTTTAGAAGGCACGCGGCAAATTTTATGCTGACATATGCTGCTCAGACCAGGAAGGTCTGTGGTGATGGAATAAACTTGACTTAGTTTGCATGATTATATTTTGAGGCTATAATAATATTTGGGTAAAAAAGATGGAATTGATTTCTTTATATAAGGCAAAAATCGGTGCTTCTTTTTGTTTGTACTAAAGGTGCTTTCTTTACATTAGTTATCTGCTTTCTGTTTAAGCTGTATAAAGAAGGGAAGAAGCTCCACAGGTTTTCCAGTCATGTCAGTGTCTTACAGTCACCTACCAGTGTTCCCTGCATCTGTCGCTCTATTATTCTTAAAGGACATAACATTCCGCTTACTTCTTAGCTGGAGAGAAGGATCACAGGGAGTTGCTCCACTGTTTAGAAAGGGCCTTTGGGAAAAGATTTGTTCTCCTAGATAGGGACATGGGAATAAAAATCAACCAGCATATTAAGAAAAAGGCGTGTAAAGCATTTCGGACAAATACACAATTTTTTACCATTTGTAGGAGGTTAGTAGGGGTGTGAACTTTGTCACTTTTGAATGTTGTTAGTAACACCTGATGAGGCTAGCCCTGTGAGATTGTCACCAGTTTGGTTTTGTTTCTGCAGAACGTTGTGAAGCTGATGCGAGGACTCCTTCAGTGCATGATGAGACAGGTAATGTCATAGGTGTGAGCTGAATTCATACATGTTGTATTTACGAAGCATTTCATCTGAAGTGTGTGTTTCTGTAGACAGATTTTTTTTTTTTTTACATGGGTGTAAGTTGGTGGTATGTGGGGCTTTTTAAACTCTTGAGCAAAACTGTGATCTACTAGCACCTTTTTGAGATTGTGCTTGTAGCAAGTCACAGTTTTGCCTTTGCAAACTCATTTTCACCAAGATGCATACCTGTAACTAAGATCTGAAATCAACATGGTAATTTCATCTTACTCTTTCCCAAAAAGATATGGATCTATCTGGAGCCTAAAGTTAGGGGTGTGTTTAAGCAGTCTGGTGAATCAAAACACACTGACATGAGGTAACACCTCACCTAAGAAAAGTTGATCGTTTTGAAATAGTTTGGAAAATTTATTTCAAAATGTTTCAGATTTGAGATTTGTGGTGGTTTTTAGGTAGACAAGGTAGAGAAGTTCAAACGTACACAGAGTACCAAGGACTGCCTACATGCCAAGTATAACTCTGCAACTTGTGCTACGGTGGTTGGGGATGACCAGTGGGGGCATCTACAAGTGGATGCAACTTCCCTTTACCTGCTCTTCTTGGCACAAATGACTGCATCAGGTAAGCAGAAAGTATTTTAGCCTTGACTATTGCTGCAGTCTTTTTCTATTGCGGTTTTCATTTAAAAAGGAAAAAAAAAACGTTGTAACCAGCTTCAGAGACCTATTACTCAGAAGAAAGTAGTATTTCTCTGGGAAACAGATAGACTTAGTTAAGATTTCATGTTAATAGTAGCTGGCAGTGTCCATTGCGTTTAACCCCAGCCAGCAACTAGGACCATACTGCTGCTCCCTAATTCAAAACATAGCCATACACCAACTGCTGGCAAGAAAGTCAGCCCAAACCTTGACAATTAGATATTCAGTGTAATGTTAGTGAAGAGCTACATGTCTGAAAACTACGTAGTGTGTCCTAATGGACAACCAGGTTTCTTCAGAGAGTGATGACATTGATTCAGGTGCCACTAGTGCCGTTTGTGTTCCCTCTTCTTGCTTATGCTGTTTTATCTTGTACTCTTCTCAGTGGTATTGTACCTGTGAGGATAAGGATTTGTTTCCTTATGTGTTTTCCTGTTCTCAGAGCCCCTTGCAATTGACCCCTGCAGAGCGGGTGCCTGGTCATTCTGGTGGTCCCTTGATAGAGCAGGTGGAGGGGTGGGGAGCTATAGGAATCGGGATGCATTGCTTTGGAGAGCCAGAGCTGGCTTGGATGCCTTTACTTTGTACCCACTGTGTCTGAATGCCACACTTCCAAGGGCGGGTTTTGGTTGGTCTTTGAAACAGTATGTACTGGTGGCATTTGAAATACTTTGTCAGCAGTGAGTATTGCTGCCTGATCTTTTGAAATTAGCACAAATTTTTCCATTGATTTCAATGGACAGTAGTTGTTAGCAAATAAACAAAAGCACGAAACTCACTGAAGAGTTTTGGATGCAAAGTTTATTTCAGTTCAGCTACAGCATAATTACTCTCTTCCCTTCTTTTAATCAGGGTTACGTATTGTCTTCACCCTTGATGAAGTTACCTTTATTCAGAATCTTGTTTTCTATATAGAAGCTGCCTACAAAGTTGCGGTAAGTAGTTATTTATATGTAAATCACCCAAACACTGCTCAGATGTGAGCGGAAAATTATTTATTGATGGAGAAGGAAAAAACAGACTCCTTTTTCTGTTACAAGATATTCAGAACCTGTCAGTACTTTACATTGTAAGTGACATCTTTTGAGATGATGGGAGGGCTGTGGAATTTCCTGCTGCCCGGGTGAGGTATACATGCTCAATCACAATAATAGTCTTTCTTTATGGATAATTAGTAGTATTTCCTGATGTTTCATTAAATATCTGATGAGCCTTTCTAAAGAGAGCAGTGTTAACAAGCTTTTTGGAAAGTGGCGAGATGAAGGGTCACGGAGAGAAGCATGCAGAGGGTAAAGGGCTTTGTGTGTTCTATGAAGACAGTGATTCACGACTGCAGGCCTGGTCCTGCTAGGGCTTATCTTTATGTACTGCTCTTTAAATATGAGGAGAGGCTCTTTGGAGACTTGGAACCTTTTTGTTTTGTTCTGTTTTCTTTTCTTTCTTTCATTTTTTTTTTTTTAAGGCAAATAAACTGATTTCTGGTTTTGTTTTGGGGCAATGGGGAAAAACATTGTTTTTGTATATAATCATGACAATTTTTTCTTGATGATGTTGTTGCAGGATTATGGTATTTGGGAACGTGGTGATAAGACAAACCAGGGCATCCCTGAACTGAACGCAAGCTCCGTAGGGATGGCCAAAGTGAGAATGCCTTCCTGACACCTTGGTGGCTGTTCTGTCACGCTGAATGACTCTGACAAACCTGATGGCTTCCTTTGCATAGTCTTCTTGGCCACTGCGATAGTTAACTGATTGTGTAACAATTTTTGTTTGGGTGTGAGTGAGTATTTTTCAGTGTAAAATCCTTGTGATAATGACTTTCATTGAAGAACGTCAGCACAGTTATTCCAGGGCTTGCAAGAAGGGTACCAGACTAATTGAGGCATGAATCTGAAAGGTTCAGTGAGGTGCAGTATCATAACATGACCTCTGGTTTTCTGTTCCTCTTTCTTAATTCTCCAGCCCCAATATTATGTGACATTTTCATGGTAAGACTAAGCCAGATGTAAATTCTGGAAAATACAAGAGTGTCAGTCTAAGAAATTATTCACAGCTAATTTAGAGAGAAAAATAAGTAAAGATGTGCTTAAAGTGGATATTTCTGTTTCCCCTGTAGCACAAGGTCACAGAGATACTAAATGAAGCTCAGAAAGCTATATATGTATAAGTGTAATTGACAACTACCTTTTTACATAATGCCTGGAGAACTTACAGAAGACAAATATCATTAAGGTCAAAGATATAGTTGCATTTCAGTAGGATTTACCAGTTACCAAGATCTTGTGTGACCGCAAGAGGGAGAAACTGCTGGTCTTGGCCACAGTTCAGTCAAATAGTTATGGGACAGTTTCCATGCGAGGCATGTCATTCCTTAGCTGTCCAGTGTGGTTGGATTTTTTTTTTTGCAATGAGCAGTCTGATGTGGGTTGCTGTGGTCTCTGCACGACTTTTGGGCATGTTGATGTAAGGATGATCTGTGAAACTTGCTACACAGCTTTGCTTCTCTGTGTCTCTGAGGACAATAAAAGGGTTGTTTGGGGTGGGAACTGGGGTGGTACACTGGAGGCTCTGCTGCAGAGGGTGAGGGAAATGCTTTTTTTTAATTTTATTTAAATCTGCCTCAGGAATTCTTCTTAACATTTCTCTGCTGTATGTGCTTTATGTGGCCACCTGTGGCAGCAGTACTTTGAGCACTTTGAGCATATGCCTTTGAGTGAATCCCTGTGCCTATACTGCACCATTGAGACTGCCCATAGTCCTGGCTATCAATTCCTCAATGGTGCTTTCTTCTGCTATCAGTAACATCTGCTGCTGTAGTGCTGGGCTAGAGAGAGGCGCTCTGCAGAGCCAGTAAACCCATGTTTGCACTGGAACAAGAAAAATACCCATGCCTCTGCAGAGAGATAAGGCAAGCTGCGCTGTGCAAGCCTTCCTTGTCGGAGATGGACATTACAATGAAGCTGCAGGAGAAAAAATGGGCATGCAGCAGCATTCAGTGCTACTGCAACCTGGTAGATACTCATTTCAAAGCAAGGCTCTGCTAACCTGGCTCTGGCTGTCCGGTCCTTGCTGTTTTCCTGCCATGTTCCCTGCACAGTGCTGCACTCACCGCTGCTTCAAAGTCAGGTCTTGTAGCCTGCTAGGTTAAAGTAGGAGGGCCCAAAGACAGTGGTTGGGCTGCTGATGTCTTCACAGGGCAAATGTATTACGGCCAAGAGGTTTGGGAAGTGATAGTTATCAGAGAGATGGTGATGCTCTCTTTTCTAGGCAGCAGCCTCTGCTGATTCTGGGGACCTTGAACAAGCCTTCCTCTTTAAACTGCCCTTTAGGCAGGAAGAGTGAAAAGCCACTGAATGTGGGGGTTATTTTGGAATACAGTATAGGAGAAGCATTTATTACAAAGTACTTCAATATTATCTCTGTATAAGCCCCACTCCCTGTTGCATTTCATTGCTTTTAAATTGTAAGAAGGGTTACCAGCACATCGGTCCTATAGTCTACTAACGGAGAGACAGAAATACCTTTTCTAAAATATTACCAAGCTTTCCTTTAAAGATGAAAAATGTCTGTGAAGCAAACTTTTGTCTCACGTAATTTCTTTCTAAGGATAAGTACAGGTTGCTAGGTTGTGTACTTGGTTTAAAAGCTATTTAATGGTTGGGTGTTGTTATTTGGGTTTTTTTGAAGGCTGCTTTGGAAGCAATTGATGAACTAGATCTTTTTGGAGCTCATGGAGGACACAAATCAGTGATCCATGTTCTTCCTGATGAAGTAGAACATTGTCAGGTAAAGCTTAGTCTTTTGTTTCCTTTGCTAGGGTAAAACCCACCACCCTCTTCCTTTTGTTTTCAAATGAAATATTGATTAACTGAACCAAGAACTTAATGTAGTAACTATGGCTTCAGACTATACTGTTTGCCTTGTTTCTAGTAGATCATGTGAAGCAGTCTTGCAGTAACTTGGTTAAAAATAATTATGCAGTGAGTTCTCTGTCAGTCTGCACATAGTATAATGTATCCCATTTGCACTTAAAATAGCCTTTTCAAGTAGGTAAATTGTTTATATCCCTCTCTTCTGTTCCTGTTTTGCTCAGTCAATTCTATACTCCATGTTGCCAAGGGCATCCACGTCAAAGGAAATAGATGCTGGCCTTCTCTCTATTATTTCTTACCCGGCTTTTGCGGTAGAGGATCTTAACCTTGTTAATGTGACCAAGAGTGAAATCATATCCAAATTGCAGGTAAGGTTTTCCTTTATTTTTATTTTCCAGAGGGAAGGAGAAGCAGAACCTCCCTTTCTTAATCCAAAGTTGTAATTAAAGAAGGATTGCCAGACTCAGCACATCTGTGCATGGAAGAGGAGGAAGGAAATCCCGAAATGACACTTAAAACTCATCAGATACTTTTCTGATGATGTTAGTCGAAGGAAGAACAGTTTGTGAAGCTTTCTATGATTTTGTCTGTTACAGGGCCGCTATGGCTGCTGTCGCTTTCTCCGAGATGGCTATAAGACACCCAGAGAGGTACTTCTGATATGTGTTTTCAGTAGACATTAGGAAGAATTTTATTTCTAGTTTGTAGGTATTTTTTTGTCTCATTTACATGAAGGGTTGAAGCTTTGTGTAGCTGTTAAGAAGACATTGTAGTGGATTTGGAGATAATCCAGGTATGCACCCTAGAAATGACACACATCTGAAGGAGGCTAAGGATTTGAAAACCAATTATTAAGGACAGAAATTAAATCATAGTTCTGTAAGAAATGAACCATTAGATATGCTTATGGTGCCGAAGACATTGCCAAAAGCAATGTCTCTGAGGTGATCCAAAATATCTTTGAACTGAGGCAGAACCAAGATTATTTGGATGACACCTAGATTCTGATGACACCGGGAAGGGTCGATTTGTCCAGGGAACAGTTAAATGAGCCTGAGACTGAATGTGAAAAAGAAGAGACTACGTGAAAACTATAGTGCTTTTATTGGTTTCTTAGTTTTAATTACTTGTATAGAATAGACTGGCATTATGATTGGAATATGAGTGACTAATTTAGCACTGTGACTAAACGAGTTTGATTGAATTTCTAGGATCCAAGCAGGCTCCACTATGATCCTGCTGAACTCAAGCTCTTTGAGAATATTGAATGTGAGTGGCCAGTATTCTGGACATACTTCCTGATTGATGGAGTATTTAATGAGGACAAAATTCAGGTGAGGAAAGAAGAAATTACTTTCAATGGAAATGCAAAGCTGTTTACCCACAGTATTTTGTAGCTTTACTCCATCTTTACTTTGGTTATCAGTTGGATACCGCATCAGCAGGATGGGAATAGTCTTCAGCCAATCTCATGTTCCTGGACAGTTCATAAAGTGGTGGAGGCTGTGGTGTTGTGCACACTGGGACCTCATTGCCCTCTCTCTCTACCACGTTGAGTGGCTGTTAGTTGATGTGGTCAAACTGGGCTGAAGGAGATTTGTTTGCCTGGTTCTGTGTTATGACCAACCTTGAAGCCCCTTTCCCAGTTAGTTCAGGATGAGACCAGCTTCTTTATCCCCTGACTGCACTGGCTTGGCTGCTGAGAAAAGATTCATAGCACTTTCAGTCCTGTCGTACATTCAGCAAGATTTGGGGTTAGATTATGAGGAGCTATTTAATTTTCACTAGTTCCCTAAGTTATTTCATGCCTTTGCTGTGTCAAGCATCCCAAGGTCAGGAGACCTAAATTGATGGTAGCCCTCCAAAGGTTATAGTGGCATCTGCAGAGTACTAGTGAACAAAAAAGTGGTAAGTAGCCAGGACTAAATGTATTCATACCAAGACTTTGTTAGATTGGTGGATTGAAGGAAAAACCCCTTGAAAAGACATCAGAACAAAATAGAGGATTTAGAGCCCAAAAGGCTTCTTTCTGTACCAGATGTTGTAAATTAAGCTAAATACTTCCTGACACTAGAAATGTCAGTTGCTTTACTGAACACAGTAAAAATAATCTGGTGGAGAGAGAAATGTCATTGTTTCATGAGAGGAAAAATCAGAAAGTTTACTGAAACTTCAGTCATGTCAATAAAATAGCACTTCACAAAGCAGTCTCTAGAATTTAGTTGGATTATCTGGGTCAGTATGTACCTGCCTGCCTTTGCTGTGTACAGATAGGCTATGTTAGGGCATGGTCAGACCAGGCAATTACTCCCAGTTCCTTCCCTTTAAACACAGCTGAATGAGTCACTGGGACATTCAGATGAGTGTCTAGTCCTCACCAATTACGGCTGTAAACAAGTAGGTTGCAATGGCAGCAATTGTTAGAAAAATAAACACCCTGAGGACTCAAAAAGAGCAGAGGACAGGGTGCTGAAAGTATCAGTGTGCCGTAATACGAACCTGTGGGTACTTTTTTTAAAGAAATTTTAAGCAAGTTGGTTAAGAGAAACTGATTTCCCAGCCCTGCAAAGCAGAATTCACAAAATCATAGGCAATTGTGCATCTTACACTTTTATGGATATTCAGAATCCTAACATCCATTTCACCACATTGTCATCCGTTAAAATTGTCATGTAGGATTTGTTGCAGTGACTCCTTGATAGATACGCATTAGAAGTTTTGTACTGCAGTGGTGTGCTATAGTTTAAAGATGTGTGTTCAGGGTTGTTGGAAAGTACTGAAACTTTAACTTTTCACTTTTGCTGACTGCAGTGTGAATTCTTTTAAAAATATTTCAGGTACAAGAGTATAGAGAGGCTCTGGAAGGAATACTTATTAGAGAGAAGAACGGAATAGTGCTGATGCCTGAACTATATGCAGTCCCTCCAGAAAAGGTATTGCCAAAATGCAGCATCCACCTCAGTACGCAAAGTGTAGATTTCGATGAATGTCAGTTTTATGGTTTTCCTGTAGCTGCTAAATCTAAAACAGCAATAAAAAAAGACGACTATCACACATTATTTAAAAACAAAGAGATTTCTCTCAGCTCCTGTTGAGAAATGGTAAACTTTAGGCTTCCAAATGGTCACATTCTTTATTTGGCAATCTGAGTGCCAATGGAAATATAAGGGCAAGTCTAAAGTTTTACATCATCATAGCAAGACATGTATTTAAGAATTGCTGATGCTGACATAGGAACGGAAACTCAAAGAAGAAATAAAGCATAGACTGTCCTGCCTGTCTAGTCTGTTGACTGATCACGCTCTTTTCCAGAGCTTGTGTGTGAGAGAAACAGGTTTCAGGTGGATTAGGGTTTGGGCTGGGATTTTTCTTTGGTTTGGTTGGTTGTTTTTTTTTCTCTCTCTCCTTCGCTGTTACTGTTTACCCGATTGTCCCACTGTGACAGAAATTCAAATGAGTTTATATGCTTCTCTGTGCTATTTGCCTTTGTATCCCTCCCCAACAACTTTTTCTCCTGCTCCAGACTTCTCAGCCCTCGCTCTCTATATGTGTGGAGCCTCCTGGGTTGGTCTAAGTTTGGGCAGGGAGTGTCGACAGTTGATGTGTTGCTTGCAGATCTGAGGTGGAAACTCTGAATTGCCTTCCTAGTGGGAACAAGCATGTAAGAGTTGAGAGCTGCCTTGTGAATTTTGTTAAGATCATGATCTGATGAAATGAACAATGTAGATTATGCCTGTCATTCATAAATTTTAAAACAGCTTTGGTAAAGCAGTTATCTAGGAAGGTTTTCTCCCGCCTGCAATAGATCTGTACTCTGCAAAATCAAGGCAGTTTTTCTAATTCACTAAGAGCCTATTCTTAAATTTTCCATTGACTGTTCTTACTAACACAGAAAAGGTCGAGTAGCCGTCGTTTTTGGAAAGCACTAAGAAGCTAGATGGACATCAGTGAAGTGTTTCACCTTGCAAAGGGTTGGAAAGCAGACACACAATTGGCTACAAGCTGCCCAGAGGCAAGGCAGCAAAGGCATGGTGAGAAGAAAGAGGAAGTGCTAACACAAAGTCCCCATTCAACCTCCAACTTTGTAGGGTGGGGCAGTTTGTGAAAAGGAAACATAGTTCTTGTCCCAGAAAAGGTGCAGCCTTAAAAATAAAACCAAGAGTTCTCAATGTCAGTAATACTAGCAGGTTAGAAAGGGTAGATGGTAGACCGTATTTTTTCAAATACTTCCATGTTATTGACTGTTCTTCACAACATTAGGGTAATTTCTTCTCTTGCTTATGCATTTGTTTTCAGGTGGACGAGGAATATGAAAATCCTCATTCAGTGGATCGTGTCCCAGTGGGAAAGTTGCCTCATCTTTGGGGCCAATCATTGTATGTCCTTAGCTGCCTATTAGCAGAGGTAATTGTTTCTTGTTTAGCAGAGGAGCTTGTATTTCATTTTGTAATGACGTGGCATGGCCTTTTAAGTACATCTTGGTTGCCAAGTAGGGGACAATGTGGTGTCCAGCAGAAAGATGAACATGAACCATGGAGGGGTTACTCTGAGCTTTCAGGACTGTTTTTGTGGTTTTGTCTGTTTCTAATCAAGCTGAATAGGTTGTCAGATGGACTAGCTATATGCTTAGGCTTGAAGAATATGGCCCAGCTGACATGACTGTTCCAGATTTTGCACTGTTTCAATTCCTCTAGGCTATGCCTTGCTCTGTGACATAAGATGCATACAGAGCTAGCCTATATTAGCCATGGACTTTTTAAAGGAACTACTGAATATCTCTGTGGAGCTACAAAAAATTAATGTCAGTTGCTGCAGCTCTTAATTAGGAAATACAGGCGAGCAAATTGTGTCAGTCGTAACTGTTTCCTAGTTATCCTGGAAAATGTTTTGATTGAATGTACTAAGTGCATGGTGTACAGAAACCAGGTTTTTAGTCCTGTCGTCCTGATAAAATGTCAGAATTAGTTAAGATTCCTTGTAGATGTCATCAGAAGCCTTTTACTTAATTTTGTTTGTTTCCTTTCTTTTGCATTTATTTTAGGGATTTCTTGCTGCGGGTGAAATTGATCCCTTAAACAGGAGATTTTCCACTGGATTTAAACCTGATGTTGTGGTACAAGGTGAGGGAATTTTTTGAACATTCTGAGTGAATTGGACCACGTGATGGTGAAGTACCTATGTACAGAAGAGAAGACAGAGATGTTTAAAAGTGATGTTTTGTTTTTTTTTTTTTGCATGGGACATGGATGCTTTGGTGTTATTGTGAGGAGGAGGAAAGGGTTGTTTTCCTAACTGCTATTTTCTTGGAGGGAAGATCAGGTTTAACAAACTTTTAAAAAATACTTAGTAAAATTGTAGGACTGCTCAGGGCCTGCAGAGTGGTAAACTTAATCTTGTAGAGAAAATGAAAGTCTCGGTGGATTCTAGCAGGAAGGGGCAGGAGACCAATCACTCTAGTTAGGTTTCTGTGCTGTTTAAGTCAGATTTCCTCCTCTTCAGAGGAACCAGAGAGCAATGAGTGGGTGAGGCAGCCAAACATAGAGCTATCTTTTGGCTACTGCAGGGGAGTGGCTTCTTTTGTCAATGCAGTAAGAGTCAAAACCAGAAAATTAAGTATTGGGCAAACACCAGCTAATCAGGACTTAAGTGCTTTTTAAGGGCCTGTACTGCTGTGGAAGGGCAACCAGCTCATTTATAAGGAGCAGCCTTTGTCAATGATACTGGGACTTGGGCAGGTGCTTGCTCTAGCCCCTGTTGGTGTCTCATGGGGGTGGTATTTTGCTAATTTGAAGTGCTTAATTTCTAGTAGAAACAGAAATGCTTAATTTTAGCATTCTTTGACAAATATTTATAAGGCATAGAAAAAAAACTGAATTATTAGTCCCAAACCAGTAAGCCAGCTAACATGGACAAAACCTCAAGTAGAACAAGAGGTTGGATCAAGGCCTGGATTGTAAATTCCTGTGATTTTGGCACTTTTCCCCGCCCCCACCTCTGCCATTTTATGGCCTCTATAACATCTATTGCTATAAAAGTACCAGCATCTGTACCCCATTGACTCCACAGTGTTGTTAGTGTGCTCTATGAAAGCAATGAGGATTTTCAAGTTGGGTTTCCCCTTGTTGGGGATGGTGAAAAAGCACCATCTGCTGAATGATGGTTTCCCCTTGATGGTGAAAAGCACCATCTGCTGAAAGAGACTGCATGATCCAAACTATTGGTACTGAAAGAAATCTGGAGAAGCTGCCAAAGCGCCGAAGAGCTAAGTCTAACATCAGGGCTGACCCTGCTTTGAGCAGGAGGTTGGAGTAGAGACTTCATGAGGATCCTCTGACTTGAATTACTCTGTGGTCCAAAGTAGTCAAGAATGGCAAGATGTGTGGATAAGCAGAGAGCCAAAAAGTGTTTGATACCCTCTTAAAATCCATTTTGATCTCACAGACTTGTAAATAAAGTGTGAGATTTTAGTAAACTATGCAGTATTTGAGAAGTGACAGTACAGACAGTCAGTTAAAAAGAGAAGAACTTTGGTTCTTACTAGTGTTTTTATTTTCTGTTATGCAGTAACTGTTTTGGCAGAATCTAATCAAATTAAGAATCTCTTGCAAGACCGTGGAATCAATGTCCAGAGCATTGCTGATATCCATCCTCTCAGAGTGCAGCCAGCTCGCATCCTGAGTAACCTCTACACCATGCTGGGTATGTATTTGAAAATCAAAGCGTCTCTCTACTGCCGTGCCAGGTATTTATTTAAGGGTGATGTTGTTGTTTTTGTTCTTGCTTCACATTGTCTCAATTTCCTTAATTTAGTTTATTTTATTTAAATAAGTTTCTGTGATGTAAAAAAAATGCATTTGTGCAAAGAACTTTAACAAAATTAGAACTTCTATCTTAAACAAGTAACTCCGTCAGGAAAAAAAGAAGATTGCCTCATTAGAAAAGGTGATCAAAATACAAATTTTCCTGCACCTTTGGAGTTATGCAAGAAATTACTCTTCTTGTCCAGCAGGAGCTATTTGCACAGAGAAACTGTCTTTATAGAATCATAGAATGGTTAGAGTTGGAAGGGACCTCAAAGATCATTGAGTTCCAGCCCCCCTGCTGTGGGCGAGGACACCTCCCACTGGAATTCATGGAGGACTATCTTCCACAGGTCGGACCCCATGCTGGAGCAGGTGAAGAGTGTGAGGAGTCCTCCCCCTGAGGAAGAAGGAGCAGCGGAAACAACGTTTGATGAACTGGCCACGACTCCCATTCCCTGTTTCCCTGTGCCACTTGTGGGGAGGAGGTAGCAATTTGGGGAGTGAAGTTAATTCTGGGAAGAAGGGAGGGGTAGGGGGAAGGTGTTTTTCATTATCCTANCTTGCTGAGGGTGCATTCTGTCCCACTGCCCATGTCTCCAACAAAGATATTAAATAGTACTGTTCCCAGCATAGACGCCTGAGGAACACCATTTGTCACCAGCTGCCACTTGGACATTGAGCCATTGACCACAACTCTTTAGTTAAAGGATTTTTGTTGTGGTGGTGACTTTTGTAGGAAATTGCATACGCTGCTTTTGGAAAAGAATTTGACTTTTTATCACAAAGAACTAAATGAAACATTTGCGGGGCTTTGCTGAAGCTTATGTTTCTTTCATAGCAATTCATAATAGCTTTCTTTCAGTAGTGGGGGTGAGTAGGATGATTTGACATGCTGGTGTATTGTTTTTAACAGTGACTTCTTTGGGAATGGTATTTTTTCAGGCACGTCATTGTTTGGCTCGTATTTCTTGTCAAACAGATTCAAGTCAGCTCCTGGCTGCTGGAGCAAAGGGTACAGTGTGCATCATTTGCTTATAAGCTCTACTGGAAAAAGTGGAGCTTATTAGCCTGATGAAAAGAATGATAATCTGTTTTTGCATCTGGGTGCACTTTTTATTTGGATTTAGCCTTCTGTGGGTTAAATTTTTAAGGTTCTACAGTTAAAGCACTGCAATTTCTGTTGTGTGTTGATAGGCTTGTTTTTGAAATGGCATAACTTCTGCCCTTCTTGGTGGGGACACTCTGGATGCTGAGCAATTATGATAATTAAAAGACATAATCCCATGGTCAGTGAAGCCAAAATTTTTATTTTTAATCAGGCATTTGAAGAACTCTGTTCATTATATTGATGGTTGCTACAAAATGGACCTGTCTGTAGCACCTTGCTTTTAGATGTCTTCTGCTTTACTGATATGAATGAAGTAGATCTCCTTGTCTAAAATGGTTGTTGAGGAAAGCCACACAGGAAATGTTAGGTGAGATTATTTTTTCTTTCTCTTTTCTTTACAGGCCGGAACAAGAACATGAAATTAAGTGGACGACCACACCGACACATTGGCGTGTTAGGCACTTCCAAGCTGTACATGATAAGAAATCAAATATTTACTTTTACCCCTCAGGTGAGCATGGAAATCTGACATGGAAATCACTGCTTACTTAATGACTAATCATTAGCAAAGCACTTTACTTCTACGTGCTGTCAGTCTACAGAGGAGGGCTGGTAAAGCAGATGTGCTTTGCTTTGTGGGTTTTTAAGAGCATTGGATGATCAGCATGGAAGAACTGCTGATAAATATGTCTTCTGTCATACAGAGTCCGGCTTCTTTGGCTTCTGTCTTAGGAGAACACTGCAAATCAGTGGTACAGAATTGTTACTGGTCTCTGCCCGAACCAACATTGTAATGAAATAGTTTCTCCAGAAATAAGTCACTTAATACATGTTCTTACTGATTGACTTGATGGAAAGTTTAGTTTCTTCTAAGTGTGCCAAGTACTGTAACTCCCAAGAGACTAAGATGTAATCTTTTCATTATATTGTTAAAAAGGTCAATATAATACTGAGAAAGGGTTGTACTGTCTTTGTTATCTGCTTAGTGCTTCCTTCATTATAGCTGGAAGTTTGGATTCTCCCAGAATTAATGGCTGTTATTTATACATTTAATGAAGTATGACATACTTCTGTAGATTTATTCTAGCAGTTGGTACTTGAAGGCCATGGTATTGCTTACTTCAAGCATAGAACTTGAGCAGGATAAAGAATGGTCACACCCTTCTAAATAGATGTAGTCTTTAAATTCCAGTCAGAGATACTCAGTGGACTCCATAGGTGACTTCTGCAGTCCTTCATGATGTCCAAACAACATCAGATTTACTACAAATAATGTAGCTCCTCTCCCATTCTTCCCATGTCAGTTGATCACAAGCAACTCTGTAACAGATTATTTGTTGTGTTGCTCCCTGCAAAAGTGCTCCCACTTTTGCAAATGAGGGGAACATTCCTCGGAGTCATGATTTCTTTCAAAAATACAGAGTAAAATGCAGACGAAGAGCTAACTTGGACCCAATATTCCAGCTGACATCTTCCCATGCATCAAGTACGCACATGCTTGCTTATTAATACATTCACAAATTGCAATTATTGTTGCACCAGCAACACGCTGACAGTTCCTGCTTATTTTGTGTTTGACTAAACATTTCCATTGCACTTCTTAGGCAGATGTTTGGTTTTTTTCTGGTGGTGGGGGGTGGAATTAATGTTTAATTTCAGCTTCCTAAGGTTAGCTAACTCATCTGTGTTGAGTAATGCCCACAAATTTTGTGGGTCTGCACTTTGTATTTCATCTTATTCTCTAATAAAAACACTGATTAGGTATGGTGCATAGGCTGATCCTGTTTAGATACCCTCTCATTCTGAAAAAAATGTTAATAACTGCTTTTTGACAAGGCAGTTCTGCCTCTTCAGTTGTTTTTTCTTCAGCTCACTAATGCCAAAATTTGCAAAATTGAGAGATGTCATCCACTTTCTTGTACTTACTATGTAGTTTCTCCCAAAGAAGGAAATTGGACTGGTTTGCTGAGATTTGGTTTTGATATGACTGTATGTCTTGCTTTGTCATTTTGTAGTTACCTTGGCAGTCTCATATTGGCTTTGTTTTCCTGTGCTTTCAGGCACTGAAATTGGCTTGAATTGTCTGTCTTATCCTGGCTTTTCCATTTTGAGGACAGACAGTGTGTTTGCTTCTCTCTGGAATTCTGGGACTTGTTCTTCCTGAATTATCAAAACTGATTGCGAGTGGCTCAGAGTTTATTTTGGCTAGTTCCTCAAGTTCTGTGAAGTAATTTCTCTGGACTTTGCCAGCTTGAATTTACGTGCTCTTTAACAATTTCTTTCCGTACTCAGGCTGGAGTCCTATGACTTTGTTAAGAGTAGTATTACAGGTCATTCACTAGTTTTCTTCTGTCAGTAAAACCAGCATTGAATGCTTTAGCTTATCTATATCCTCTCATCCTGCCTTCTTTCTTTATTAACAGACCTACAGTTTCTATGTTTTCTGATTACTTCTGATTCATTTGTAGGATGTTTCCTCCTCGACCATTATGTGTCTTAATAATCGATGGCTTTTTTGCATCCTAGCCTCTCTTTTTCCACCCCCTTCCAAGGCTTCTGTGCTTCCTTAACTTTCGTTGTTGGTGCTTTGACAAACTTTCAGTTGTTTGTCCAGCTTTTTTGGTTTCTAGCTTCTGAAGTAGCCATAATAGTCTCTTTACTGTGGTTCTTGGCTTTCCCCTGTAGTGGGAACAGCATGCTTTACCGTTGTACGTTTCATGTACCTTTTTCCCAGAGTAACCGCCAGTTTTTCTGTATTTTGCTTGACTTTTAGATTGTTCCCAGTAGCCATACAATTACTAGTTCCCAGTCCTCAGCGTGCACTTAAGGTCTATTTGTTGGTTTTGTTGCTATTGGTTTTTATTCCACATTTAGAGTACTTCCATCTTCCAGATCATAGGTTACCGTATTTCATTGGGAAGATTCTACTTCATGGGTGTGATTGTCTACTTTCTATTTGTATGGCTTACTTCTTTCATGGTCAGCTTACAACTGTAAGAAATTGGACTCTGCAAAAGCATGGTTTCTTTTTCACAGTCACAGGCCTTGTTAGGTTAATGCGTGCAGTCTGTGTTGTGGTCAAGAATAGCTCATGTGGCTTTTTTGAATGATTTAAGGGAGGAAATGTAAAAAAAAATAAGGACAGCGCTGACAGCTACTGATCCACTATATTTCTCTATTCTCTAGTTTACTGACCAGCATCACTTCTATCTGGCTCTAGACAATCAGATGATTGTGGAGATGCTCAAGACAGAGCTGGCTTATCTCACTTCTTGTTGGAGGATGACAGGGAGACCAACCGTCACATTTCCCATCACCCATACAATGCTTGGTAAATTCAGCTTTCTCTGTTTTAAGCAGAGTAGGTTACTGCAGGGGAGTAAGACGAAAGTCAGTTTGAGAGGTGACAGGTGGCATGAGTTTTGTAACGTCTGAATGTTAACATCAAAATACAGTTTAACTTTCTCAAATGTATATGCTGAATTTGGATGATGTGATCTCATTTTGGTTTTACTCCCCCTTTATATCCTTATGTTTCCCCATTATCTCCGTACAATTTCTCTCCAAAGAAATTTGATAGAAATCTGTTTGAAACCGCTCTTGAGTGGGTTGTTTTTTGTTTGAGAATTCCCTTTGGAACTGTTTTGGGATTGGGTTTTGTTTGCTTGTTTGTTTGGGATATTTTTTTAATAAGCTAGTACTGATAGCAGCTGTGGGCTCTGGTTTAAATTTGTCTGATTTACTTTGTAGAGAACACCCAATAATACTCTTTATTTGGACGTGATAATTTGAGAATGCGTTGGTAAGCTTCAGCTCTTTCATTATTCTTTTTTAGTTGATGATGGTACTGACATTCATCCAGCAGTTCTTGCCACCATAAGAAAATTAGAGGATGGTTATTTTGGAGGTGCAAGGTAACGTCAGAACCTGCAAGTGATTCTCTCCGTGATTTTCTTGATTACATTCTATACAAGTCTCAATTTTGAACTTGTGATAATGTACAGACCTTCTACTGGAACTCTGCAAAGAGAGAAGTTTCAGGTTAAGTAATTATAGGATGATTGGATGTTAGCTGGAAAGTTCTGTCTCCCAGCAGGTGTACCATCTCTGACTGCCATTAATGGATAAAGAAACACGAATGTCAAACCTTTGGAAATACAAAAATTCAGTCTTGTCTGGGCTTCTGTTTTGAAGAAGTAATTATCTTTCACAGTTAGTGTACATGTTTTAGATATGAATTATGTGTAGTCCTGGTAAGGTTATGTGTTCCATTTATCTACGTATAAAAGCAATTTAATATGATGCCACAGTACCTCCCTATTCTTCCTGCTATATGCTCTCTCGGTCAGTATCTTCCTCTGGCGATCAGTTGTGTTTTCTGGTTTTTAGCAGCGTTGCAGTTCTGTGAAAAATGCTGCTGTTCATGGGAACTTCTCGGCCCCTGTTTCTCGGGCATTATCCTTGGAGTTTAGGTCTTTGTTCAGGGTCTCCCTTCATATAAACATACAACACCCTGCATAATTAGGTTTTGAGATAGATTTATAGGTGTTGCCATAACACATTAAAGTTCAGTTACTAGCTAGAGGAGTAAGTACCCAGGTGGATCTGCAACTATTGTTTTGCATTTATTTTTCTCAGTATCGGTTATCTGCTGCTTTGTAGTTACCAAAGGTGGATCTGGCAATAGGCCTCAAATTTTGGAGGAGCTGTTTAAAGCTCAGTATCAACATGGTGGATGTTAATGCTCTTAGACGTGTGTTCCTGTTTGCAGAGTGAAGATAGGCAAGCTATCAGAATTTCTTACCACCTCTTTCCATACACATCTGAGCTTCCTGGATCCGGACTGTGACGTAAAACTCTTTGATGACCCTAATGAAGGCCGAAATAGTCCTGACAGTGAATATGGAGGCTATCCAGCAGACTTCTGTGAAAAAGGTAGTGCTTTTTTACTTCAATTTTTTTCACCTGTTGACTTTTACCATCAGGGCCTGGGTTTGCCTACAATGAAGAATGTTTTGTGCACAGTTGATAGTCATTTTGATTTCTTATGTGTCAGTCTGTGAACAGTACATACATGACAATTTGGAGAAGGAGTTTGTGACTATTTTTCCCACGTTTGTAATACGGTGTTGACTAGTAACTGGTGCAGTAAAACTGAGTCTGAAGAGTCAGCAGATAACAGTTGGTGGGGTGCAGATGAGGCTAGAGGGATGAAAAGACAGAGAGAAGTCATAGACAGGAGTTTGTGTGGAAGAGCTGATCTGTGGGCTGCAAGATATTTTGCTTCCTTTCAAAGGGAAAAAAACATTCATAATGTAACTGTTTCCAGAATGTTGAAAACTGATGTCTTGTTTTTTAATTCCTAATTTCTTCAGCTCAAAAATCTCCTGCTTATGATATTTTTGCTTTTTTTGTGTGCCTTTCTGTACAAGCAAGGTTAGAGTGGTGTGTTTGAAAAACTGATAAATTATGCTTTTAGCTTTACTAAACCTTTTATTTTACATATGTCGCATTAGAAAGCCAGGATGAGCTGGATCAGTATATAAACGATGTCCTGCAGAGTACAGCACTGAAGTCATACCTGCCTCCTACTTCAAAGACGAATCAACCACCTGTGTTCAGTGCAAACCATTCCACAAAAGAGATACTGTCTATAATGGCCAAGACAAAGGGCTTGGAGGTTCCAGGTATTTCTCCCTATTATTTATGTAGTGATAATAATAGCTAGTTTTGGGTGCTAAGAGGGGTAAGTTCAACTATTTCAAAATTCTGAAATTTAAAAAGAATTAGTGGCACAAATATGTTGTAATTATGAAGAAATAAGAACGAGTCCAAAGTTGTTCCTGCTGTATCCCATATCTTGATGTATACATATATAATCCGCTATGGAATGTAACATTTAATGAAAGTTGGTGTTAGAGAAAGTGGTGTGTCTTCTCACTTGGATATAATTTTTTGAACCTGAGTTGATGAATTACTTTTTTTGCCTTTGTATAAACAAAGGTAGACAAAACATAGCTTTCTACTTTATTAAAATTGTAGTGAAATGAAATGTTCTGATGCCAGAAAAACATAAATATGCATGTATTTTTCCAAATTTGTAAGAACAAATGGAGTAGAGAGGGAGGACAGTATTGATAATTACACTATATTTCTACTAGACTGATGGATTTACACCAATATAATATTTTGGCTGAATTTGTAAATAGATTTCAATATAGGAACTGGTTTATATGGGGGTACGAAGTATTCAGTGCCCTGGTTAAAGGAAGACTTCCCTCAGCTGCAGTGTACATCAATAACTTTTTCTTAGGTTTTTCTCCCATCTTTCATATGCTTTCATCTCACTATTCAATTCAACACATGAAGTTAACAGAGCATTAGACTGCATTTGCCATTATCAATTTCCTTATGGTATCTTACCAGTTAGACCGCTTTTTCCACATACTTCCTCTTAAAATGTTTAAAACACTTAATGGGGTCAGGTCATTGGGCTGTAGGCTTTCTGAGGCATGGGCTGATGTAAGATGTACCAGTTTGGTCTGTAGTGCCTGAGCCTTTGACCTACTGAGCTCAGAAACTCTTGGAGCAAGCCTGCAGGGAGATAAGGTTCAAAATGTGAGCTTGCCTCTGAGCTCCATGCAGAGCATCTCGGAAGCATCTCCTCTGTATTTTGATCTTTATTCCTGTTGTTTTTACCTAGTGTAGTTGCTTCATGTAGGTGTTTTCAATTTTCATGTTACTAAAATGGACTTTTGGTTTCTTTCCTGTTGGCTTTGCTTTCCAGCTGTGTCTATGTCTCTGCCCACTAAAGTTCTGAACACGCACCGGAAGTCTCTGAACCTTGTTGATAATCCCCATTTTTTTGAGACAAAGGTAAGCAGTGGAAATTTTTACGCTGTTTGTATTTTTAGGACCCAATACAGCAGCCTTTCCTGTGTTACCCAGCCAAAGCCTGTGCTAGTTCTCATTTTGCTCCTGACAATCCATTCTGCCTGAGGCACTAAATAGCTACTCCCTTGTTTTGGAATTGATCTATTTTTGAGCTGTGTGAGGGTTTTTGGTTAAATAGATGGTATCAAATGGAAAATTTTAGTAGTGTCTGCAGAAGAGAAAATAATATAATAGCTGATTATTTTTAAGGCTGAAGGTTGAGTCATCATCTTTAGTCCTAACCGAACACCCAAAGGGAAAGTTGGGATGTTCATGACCATTAGAGATGTTCTCTGAGAAATGCTACTTACAGTAATGTCTGGGCAGGAGAGGAGTGTGAAAGGACAGACATCCTTAAGGCACCAGCCAAGTCCCACTATAAGACAGGAAGATGGGATCGTGCTGGGCACCTGTTTTGTGTATGTGACCAAAGAGTAGTCACACACCTTGTATGTATGACCATAGAGTGGTTACAGGAGATTGTGTCCACCCTTCTGAAGGATTCTACAGGCTCTGTCCATGGAAATGATATTTTAGAACCATATACATTGCTGAATATCTTATTAAATAAAACTTCTCTTCATCCAATAACTCACCATAGGATTGGATTATCTGCTTAGTTAACAAGGTAGTTTCATAAGGCTGGAAAATGGATGATAGCAACATCTGCATTTGTAAAAAATTACATATGCGGGTTACAGGAGGAATTTGAAAAGCTCTAAGTTATTTCACAGAAAAAAACTTCTGTGTTTCAGTAACAGTACACGACAGGGAAAATGTGCAAATAATTTGGTTTCCTTTTCCAAATTTTGTTTCATCAAAAAGCCGCATTTCCTTGTTGTCTGAACTGCATTTCCTTTCTGTTGGTTGTATTTCCTGGGCCTAGTCTCCTTTTCATGTCTGCAGCAGTCAGGCAAGCACCATGTCATGCCTCTGTATTTCAAGTGCAGGGTTATGTTGCTTGGATATTGTATCTTTTAATGGGAAGCTACAGTTTGAACTTGATCTACTTTTTTCAAGATCTTTTCTTTGAATTTTCATCTGTCTTCATCATCAGGACTGTGAAAATGCTTTGCACTTACCTAAAGATGCTCATGGTGATTTGGATTGCAGACGGCTTGTTGAGCAGCTAAAGGAATGCCCAACGCTCCATGATCAAGCAGATATCTTATATATCTTGCATATACTAAAGTGAGTTATCCGAGTATAAACTTCAACATCTTTATAGTTGGTCACAACTCTCTGATTATTCTGGTGCAAAAGCTTTCTACTGTTCAGGGTTGTGTTTTGAGGGTAAGACGCTAAACATTATGGGTATTAACAGGAATATTTCCAGTTTTCTTGACTACATAAATCATTTGGCTACAAATTGTGCTCTTGCAAATTTCAGAGTTGATTGGCACACAATTACGAACTCATACGGGCTTGAAGGCTCACAAGTGAAATGCAAAAATCCTTCTATGAATGACAACACACTTTGCTATATTTGTGGCACTGTTAAGTTCACAAAGATTTGCTGTGATTTTTATACTCAAAAAAGAAAGTGGAGAGTAACTTCATCTTGCCATTTTCGAACTAAAAGCAAAATGCAGTTTTAATGAGCAGTCAGTATTTTTGCTTCTCGTGCCTCTGCATGCCTGAGTGCGTCCCTGGCTAAAACTCACGTGTTCTTGGAAAGAGTCTAACCCAAGTTGTTTAGGTTAGTGAGCAGCTGCTCATTAAATAGGTTTGATGGGACCAAAATGCAAATAGAAACCAAGGAATCATCTTCGAGAATATGTTTATTGGGCTTTTTTTTTTTTTTCCTATGCAAGAGAATACTGCTGGAATCTGACAGAAAGTTAGCTTTGAGTGCAAAGACAAGCACGTGTTAATCACAGGTGGTCTTCCTTGCTGCTACAAAGGCTGTACTTTTGTTTAGTTTAGTCTTTCTCCTGTGAGGACCTCTTTGATCTTGTTTTCCCAAGGAAAATGTTCAGCAGCCTCTCTTAAAGAGCAAAGGAAATCCTGAAAAGATACCATTTTGTTAGTTAACTACTTGTAACACCCTTAATTTCCTATTCTGGACTTGTTTCACTGCAAGAATCTGTGTTGGACAGATTGATGGACTCTGTCCCTTTAACAGGTGTTGAAAGGTCATTCTGTGATGCTTCAAAACACTGTCAACAAGAAGCCATAATGCAGTGAGTTTCAAAGCCAGGAGAGAAGCAGAAACCACCTCTGCTTTTTCAGTAATGGCATAAGCAGCATGGAAGCTTAGTTAGTTAATAGCTAAGAAAGAGGCAGGAAAAAAAACTTGTCAAGCTCCTCCAAGGCATCTGGAAAATGGGTACAGCCTTCAGCAGTACTGAAGATGTTGCTGGATTCTTCTCTGAAGGAGCACCACATGGCGCGTTCCTCCAGCAAACTGTTAGTGTGCATGCTCAATTTAAAGCCTAGCAGGAAATCCCTTGGGTGGTTGCCTTGAAGTCACAGGCTCATTGTTAACTGAGCGCTCGAGTTAATATATGGAAGTTCCTGGTATTGAGAAGTTTTGGCAACATATAACCAAGCTCTGGTGAAGGCCTATTTGTCCCTCTTAAGTCTGTCACCAAAATGGGCGATTTGATCCAAGTCAGGCTTCTCATTGTATAATAAGGTTAAGTGGTGTAGTGTTTTATCTTAAGCAGTGTAGTATTTCATTCAATGAAAATTACTTCTCTGGCAGAGGCGCTGACTGGGACACAGAGCTGGATGGACAGTATGGCGTCACTGTTCACTGCCTACTCAACGAGCTCTACAGGAAGGCAGGCCTCAATCAAGAGTGGGGCTTGATCCGTTATATTTCTGGTATACTCAAAAAGAGAGTGGAAGTCCTGGCTGAGGTATGAAATGTAAATAAATGCTGGCTCGGTCTCCTACCAGAGATAAAACTACCAGTCTGCCAGTGGGGCTTATGCTTGCTGCTTTCTGGTCTGTCTTCATGTGTAAATGTCAGTTTCAGTTGCTTTTTCAATCTAAAATCTTATTATGACATCTTTACCTTTCATCCGTACTGCGAATTGTGCTAATATTGGCGTGGACTGAGAATGTCACATTGCAAATGATTTCGAAGGTGACAGTCATATCTGCAGAGAGCACTTAGGGATAATCACCCCACATGCCACTTGGTTAAACCCAGACTTTTCCATCCTCAAAATACAATGGGCAAGCAGTATAGACATGCTTACAGAAAGCCGTGTGTGTTAAATTGCAAAGATATTGGAAATGAACTGGAGAGGAAGAGAGTAGAGATGATCTGGTTTGTTCTGCATTAAGGAAGGGAAAATAGACTCTTAAAAATCAGATGAACATTGCCTTGTGACGTCCTTGATTCAGGATGCAGAAACAGGTAAACTGAACACCCGCTTTTGAAGGAGGTTGCTGTAAAAGCGTAAAACTTTGGAGGAAGCACCAATTTTGGAATGTGTCGGGGGGCTAATTTGGGAATGTGTTACAATATGTTCTGTGTTTGGTTTGTTGTTTTTTTTCTAAAGAGATATATTTATTTAAGATAGATTATTAAGAAATATGTTAGTACACCAAGTTTTTCATTGATTCAAAATATTTTTTGTCTTAAATAAAGAACAAATGTTTATCTTATGATAAAGGATAAAGTCCTTTATTGATCTGCCAGCCTCACTGGAGTCCCTAATCGTTACGTTGCTGATTTCCCAGAGGCGGGAAGCAGGCTTTCAGCCTGGGCAGGCTCATAGCCCTGTTGACCTCAGGTGATCTTTGGCCACTAGCTAACAGCATTCTGCTGAATCTGTGTTGGGTAATTAGTAGGAATGCACTTAAATTGCTGAAGAGATGCTTCATTTGGGGGAATTAAGAGCTGTATGACTTCTACGTAACTCAGAGAAGGTCTCTTGCTTTCTGTTTCGTTATGACAGGCATGCACAGACCTTCTGTCACACCACAAGCAACTTACAGTGGGTCTGCCACCAGAACCCCGAGAGAAAGTCATTACCGCGTAAGTTGAAGCTCTGCCTCAGTTACAGAAGCAGCCTGTCCTTCAGCTTCCTGCTGTTGTCATCTCATTCTAAAACTTATTCCTCACCTTCTGAAGGAAATGCAGCTGCCCCAGCAGAATCACAGGCACCTTGATGGTGCAAAGATATTAAGATATATCTGGGTCACTTGGTTCTGGTGTTTGTTCAAGAGGTTAATAGAAGGTGCCTGAGTCACTGCTAATTGTGGTTTGCCTTCTTGCAGCCCGTTGCCACCCGAGGAGCTCACAGACCTTATTTATGAAGCAAGCGGCCAAGACATCAGTATTGCAGTCCTGACACAGGTATGAAGCTTGTGTAAAAAGGGTTCTTCCAGCTGTGCCCAGTGTGGCACCAGGGTTTGCTCTGTGACTGGGGAAGCCAGGATGACCTGCTCTAAATGGATGCCCTTATGGATTTGTCCTTACAGGAAATAATTATGTACTTGGCGATGTATGTCCGATCACAGCCTAGTCTTTTTGTGGAGATGCTCAGGCTTCGCATTGGTCTGATAATTCAGGTGATGGCAACTGAGCTGGCTCGGAGTCTGAAATGCTCAGGTAAGAGCAATTTTATCATAAGGGTACTTACAGTGTTATTTCTGCTTCACCTCAGTGGTTGCTTTCTCATTTACATCTGATAAATCTTTTTATTACCTTCTTCAGCATCATGCACAGTTACAGACTTTGAAAATAACTTCTTTTTTCCTGCCCACCCCATCCACCAGTTATTCAAACTGAAGTGGATATTAAATATTTAAGTCCTCAGACTTTCAGTAGGTGTTTAAAGTTCAAGTCATCAAATTGCGCACGTGTGTATTTAAGGACTCAATTCCACTAAAGTCAATGAAAATTAGGACCCTTAGGCATTTGAACCTTAATTCGTAATTATGGTAGTTTTAATTCAAAGTGATATCTGATCAGCTTCCTTTTATGTGTAAGCCTTCTCCCCTTGAATATGCTTAGCTGAAAAGTATTTGCTGTTTACATGTCAGATATAGTGCTATTGTTATTTTTTATAGTTGTTTTATATAGAAGTGTTATTTTGGCAGGAGATCAGTAAAAAAATTCTTAGAGGACTCCAAGATGTTGCATATAAATAATGTACATTCAACAATACAAGAATTAAATAACAAACCAGTCGTGAAAGGCAGAAATATTTTAAGACTCATATTGGAAAAGTGAAACCAGAAAGGAATCATGACTGAAGAGGCATCTTAAAAATCACTGAAAAATTTTCAGCTTTACTGGAATTGAAAAGGGTCAGAAGTCTTAAGAAGGAGCTGACAAGAAAGTAATCAAGTTAATGTGAGAAATATATAATCGATTGCTGGCACTTAGGAGAATGATTTGAGGTATATTTTTGTGGCTTAGCTCATGTTACCGTTTCTAATGCCCTAGCACGCTCTAAAGGGAGTAACTTTGTGAAAGTGTATTTTCTGGTCCCTCCCTGGCTTTCTCTGTCCTGGAGTGGAGTCCCTAGTTGCTGGTTAGCGGGGCCCACCTTTGGTGCTGCTGCACTCTGGCTGACTTAAGTGGCTGCCATTGAGGAATGGCAGGTTTCTACCTCAGGAGAAGTTGACAAAAGGAGCCAGGTAATTTTCTGGAATAATTCTGTTTCTGTGTAAAGAGAGCACAGAAACCCTGTTTCCCCAAAACTGTAGCTGAATATTGGAAGCTGCTTTTTTCACAGTACAAAGCCTCTTTTTCCTGGGGTGCCTTTCATTATTCCCTGGCCTTAAACATCAGCTGCTCTCGTGCTCTGCCCTCAGCTTTGTGGCTGCCTTTTCCACATCTTCCTGTGCCACGGGTACACATGTGTGCTCATGTGCATCTATGTGCATTTTCTCTCTCTCACTTAGATAATGATCCTTTAATCAAATAAAACACAAGCTTTCCACATGCATGCACTTCTTTATGGGATAACTGTAATTTAGATCTGCATGTCTTCTGCCATTTAGAGATGGCTGTACTGCCTCTCCAAGCAATCTTGCTCTAAAAAGGGGCAACTGCTTCCTCATCATCAGCTGCAGTGAGTGAGGTTTCGCAGAAGGTGTTGCATACTGTTCCTTAATGCAAATAGAGTTATTTCTGTGCAGTGTTTGTTGTTTAGTCTTGAAATGTGAATCTACATATGTATTTTTTAAAGGAAGCACTAGCCCCAAGGGAAATGTAACTGAACTTGATTCAATCAGCAGTTTGCATAGGAAAACAACCTATAAAGCAATGTATAGTGATGTTTATCTTCGTTTTGTTTTAACTAGGAGAAGAAGCTTCAGAGAGTTTGATGAACTTAAGCCCCTTTGATATGAAAAATCTCCTACACCATATTCTCAGTGGAAAAGAGTTTGGTGTGGAAAGAAGCTGTAAGTTGTCCACTTGGGTACCTGTATCTGTTAAGTGAGAAATATAAATACAAAGTTAGATTGTCTTATAAGTAGGACTCTACTCTTGTGGCATGTAAAATAGAGGTACAGGTGAAGTACTAGTCGTGGGTGGCCAGTACCTGTGTATGTCTGCAGCAGAATAACCAAAAACGCATATGATGGAAGCTGTTCTGCACTGAAGTAAGGTGGTATTGAGTTTTCACTGATATGAAGGCAATTTTCTGTAATGAAGAAATTTTGTCTGACCAGAATGAAGACCATAAAAGGCATATCTAACCAGCCTTCAAGGAGCACATCTGTGATACCCAGGTGTTCCCAGCTGGCACTTCAGCTGTCTCCCAGCTTCATTCTTAAGCCCCCACAGACACATTGCAGCTCTGGTGTCTTCTGAAGCTACGTCTTCTTAGTGTTTTGGAAAATCAGGTCCCAGTATCCAGCACGGATCTAGGCCCATGACACGAGTCAGTCAGGTTTGAACTATTACACAATTTGAAAGGATGCTGTCACCAAGAGCACTGTACACTTGTGAAAGCGTATGCTTCTGTCTTGAACTTATAGGTAAAATTTTGTCTGTTTTTCTACCCCCCAGAATTTTAAAAATGCCCATTTGCTTCTTTTAGTGCGACCTGTAGATTCCTCTTCATCTAGCCCTGCAATTTCTATTCATGAAATGGGGCATTCTGGAGCAACCAAAACAGAAAGAAGCGGTATTACTAAACTGAAGAGTGAGTTGAAGCAGGTGAGGGTTTTCCATCAATGCTCATCCGAAAATGCAGCTGTTCTGGTACTGTGCTATGTTAAATTTTTGTGTGTCAACTTTAGAAGACCATTTTTAACGCCAAATAGATTCTTGGTAAATGACAGAAGTTTCCAAAGATCCATTGATTTAAAGCCATAGCCATTGGTAGAAAGCCGTAAAAGGATGTTTCCTCCAAAAACATCTGTCCTTTTTTGTTCTAGTTTCACATGCTGAATATAGAAGAACTTGTGCAAACTCTAACATGTTCATGGCATCAACCTTAAAACAGCTCTTTAATCTTTAGCTAAGGAAAGGTCAGATGTACAAAGTGAAGCCGTTGTGCAAGCAGCGTTCATTTTTATACTCTGCTCGAGTTGCTAATGTGGTCCACATGCCTTTTGGAAGATACACGCTTGGAAAAGAAATCTTGGTTTGTCTTCTTCCTGTTTTGTTTCTTCAGTAATGGAAGACGATTGCTGCTATAATATATGTATTTACATTCCATATATAAAGTACACAGCAACTGCTATATCCTTTAACATATGGAGAGATATTGTGGAAAACACCTCCAAAATATTCTGAATGAATGTGACTGATGGTTTTGTTATGAGGACTTTTGACTTCTCTTCTTTTAATGTTTCTATTAGTAATTTTCTTCTGCTTTGTGATAAATAAAAAAGTAGTGAATAAGTGAAATACATTTATAGAAGCAAATAGCTTCATGTTGTTCAGCCTGGAGAAGAGATGACTCCAGGGAGACCTGATTGTGGTCTCTCAGTGTACAAAGGGGGCTTATAAGAACAGTGGAGAGAGACTTTTTGCCAAGTTTTGTTATGACAAGACAAGGGGCATTGGATTTAAAGTGAAAGAGGGTAGGTTTTCATTAGACATGAAGATTTTTTTTTACGGTGAGGGCAGTGAGACACTGGAATGGGTTGCTGAGCAACATTGTGGGTGCCCCATCTCTGGAAGTGTTCAAGGCCAAGCCTGATGGGACTTTGAACAGCCTGATCTAGTGAAAGATGTCCCTGCCCCACAGCTGGGGGGTTAGACTGGATGATCTATAAAGGTCCCTTCAAACCCGAACTGTGCTGTGATTCTGTGTTAGAAGTATATTTTAAAAAGACTTTTCTGAGAGCTTATCAAGCCTCATTCATTTAGCCTGAGGCCATTTCTCTAAGTTTCTGAGGAATTATATGGTGTTTGATTGTACGAAACAGATTTGTTCTGTAAGACTGCAGAAAGGAGAGGCATGGTCTTGATATGGAGTGTTTGATGGTGACAATAAGGATCAGTTAACGATCCTTTTTGGAACACAGTAAGGCAGGGAAGCAAATGTGTTTGTGAAACTTGTGGCTTCTGTCTCACAAGACCTGGTTGCCCTGTTTGAGCCATGCTGCTGGCCGAGCCTCATGGTGTGGCTGTGAAGGTGCTGCTGGCTGCTTTGCACTGGCCCTCGAGTGACTTTGGGGTGTTCAGGCTGAGCTGGGCTCCCACTCGTGGAGTGGGTGTTTATTTCAGGGCCTCTAAAGGCAGGCAGGGGGACTAAGCACTAGGTGGCAGCATTACTTTGTTTGAAATACAGAGGCTGGCCTGGGCTGAAACACTTGGACTTCTGTTGGGGTTGAAAAGGCTGAATGCTGCATTGCTTTTGCATTAGGTGGAAACCTGGTATTTGGCATAGAGAGGGAGTTGACTCTTTTTATTTTTGTTTCCCTCCGTCTTTTCACTTATGCTTCTTTCTGCCACATCTCACTGCATTTTATGAATAATTCACTAAATACCGGTTTAATGTTGTTTTGACAGAGGTGAATCAACTTTGCGTTACAAGCAACATTTCAACACTTGCACTAACATCTCTTTGCACCAGAGCTCAGGTGCTGAGCGACTGCTTTTGCCTGGGTCTGAACCATTAACACTTTAATTAGGAGGCATGTCTAGGGGTCAACAATTACAGGAGAGTGCTGTAAGTCTGAGGTGCTACATCCACATTTCTGAAAAAATTTTGCCTTGCAGCTTTTTGTTTAGTGCTGCCCACCCAGTTGGCAGCCTGCAGACTTTCTGCAGCTAGATGACCTTCTCTTGCAAAAAGAAGCTGCTGACATTGCGACAAGTGGAGAACGGAAGGGAGGAGCTTGAGGTGCTTTTCCCAGCCCCGAGTCACAGGGAAGCTTTTGCATGCATCTCGGGCTCAGTGGGTGACATGGGCAGCTGGTGGCTGCACCACAACCAGGGAGGCCTCTGGCACAGTAGGGTCTGCCTTGTGGTCACCCTGGGAATCAGCAACAGCTGCTCCAAAAATCAACACTGCAAGTGTCCAGGCACTGTCAGAGTTTTCCCCTGAGTACCTGAGCTTATTCCACATTTCTTGTCTTTGATCAGACAGGTTACTTAACCTTCTTTGTGTCCTGTTCTGTCGTGTCTGTCTGTCTGACGTGTTGGTGTCTGTTTTTGTTTTGTAGTTCTTTCATGAGGGCCACTCCATGTCCAGCTGCATGTTCTCTCCCACGGTAAAACACTGTCTGCAGTTCTGCAGTTGCTCTTCACACTCCGTGTGTGTGCGTGCGTGCATGCAAGGCCTTAGCTCTAGACACCTCCCTGTGGCTTCTCCTGTGCAAAAATTGTTTCCAAACCCTACCTCTTTGTTTTGTTCATCTTCATTGGGAACCCATTCTCATCAGTAATCTTCTAATAGAAGCTGAGTCTTGCATTTGGAACCATTAAGTTCTTCTGAAGCTGAAGCAGTTGTAGCAGTTAAAGCGCTATAGCAGATTTAGCTGCTTGATACTGGGTTACATTACAGGTGTCGTCAGTATTTAAAAGTAATGTAAAGTTGATGAATGCTGGCTGTCTGTGGACACGAAGGAGCCCAGAGCAGTTTCAGATTGTATGCAGATGGGTTTCTCTGCTTTGGTACCCAGCCTCCTGCTGACCTCCAGCATCCCCTACTTCTGCTCAGCAGGGTGGAGGAAGCTCTGTCTGCTTCAGTGGGACGTGGAAAGGAACAGTTTGCATCGAGGGACCACCACCTATGCCTCACTGACACCAATAAGAGAAAATAGGGACTTTGTTTGCAGTTGCTGGTCTTTTTGCAGAGCTTGGCTGTGTAGAGTAAGTCAGCCTGTCCTTTGCACATGTACAGCTTTTGTTCTTATTTTCCCACCTTCCGCAGTACTTTGTTCAGGCAGTTCCTTACTCAGAGATGGTGGGATTTGGGATGGGGCTGTCAGTAAAGTCCTCTCCAGGATGAATGTAATAGATGCGCAAAAAGGAATGAGGAAACAGAAGAACAAAGTCTCAGTAGGTGGAGTGCGTGTGTGGAAATGGGGACAAAAATTTGGTGGTATTGCCACAGCTTTGAAGATGTTTTGCTGCCTGATTTAGTCTCCAAGTCTGGTTAAGTAATAGAGCAATAGCAGCAATAAAGGAAACAAGACTGATACTTAAAGAGAGACAGGTGTGATGACCACATGAAATAAAATTTTAATCTACTTATTTTAATGGAGCTTTTTGCATGGAGGACCTCTCTTGCTGGACTCGTGGGCCCTTTGATTCTGTTACCAACACTGAGCCTGAAGTCCGAGTCATACAGACCTGCAAATCCCATGGTCTTGCACACCAGTGGCACAGCCCCGGCAGCCTACTCATGCTTCTTAAAATAGGCTCTGTGTTGAACCAACCAGTGAAGCTTACTGGGTTATGCCTAGAGGTCCCTTCCAACTCTGACAATTCTTTGAACTGCTTGCCTGTTTTGTTGAGAAATGATGTTGAGAAAACCAGAGAACTGAAGCTCATTGTGAAGGGGAGAGAAAGGCATGAGTCCTGCTCCATCATCTTGTACAACATCGTGGCCTGTATTTTTTCTCTAGTTCTGAGGTAGCACTGTAACAGAATGATGTATCTACTGGGAGTAGCGCTCAGGGTGGTAGAAGGCAACTAACAAAGGCTTTAATGTTTCTTACAGAGGAGCAGTACTCCATCATCTCCCACTAGTACTTCTGCTGGCTCCAGTGGGGACACGAGCTGGGGTGACCGAAAAGGGCAGTGGCTGCGCAGAAGGAGGCTCGATGGTGCCATTAATAGAGTTCCTGTTGGCTTTTATGAGAAAGTGTGGAAAATCCTTCAGAAGGTAAGTTGACAGCAGTGGAGAGCAGGAAGCAAGCAAGCAAGCAAACTTGGGGAAGTGGGAGTCCAGAGGGAGGTGTGTTGCCTGCAGTTGAAGTTGGTCTTTAGCAGGAAGACCAGTGGAAACTAGAGTCTGTAGCAGGAGTATGTGTCTTGAACATCAAAGGGCTCCACTAACACGAGTTCCCATGCGTGTTTGGAAGGGTACTTTTCTCTGAAACCACCAGCACTGAATTTCAGCTGAACGATTCCGTTGCACTGCTCTCTTTTTGGATCGCCCGTGGCCTAATGCAAGTTGCGGGCAGTGCCGCTGAGGGGCACTGGAGTGCAGTTCAGAAAAGCTGCAAGGAATGAAATAGGAAATCACTGACTCTTCCAAAATGTCTTGAGATCTCTTGCTGGCTTTTCTGTGCTGTATGAAATTCTGAACATTTTTTTGTTTGTTTCTAAGTGAAAAGTAAGTCCTTGCCAGCACCTTGGAGATCAGGGGTATGGAAATGTGTTGAAGCAGCTCTCCGGGAAGGAGGAGTGGGGAATTATGATTATTTTTTTTACTCGTTTCAAAGTGATTAGGCACCTGTTCCTCTGCTTTGCTGGATGAAAGCCAGCATTCAGACCTTGCAGCACCGAGCTGTTCGTGCCTACACAGTTGGGAAAAATGTGCATTACCAGTTCCATTTGATTTGGATTGCCCTTCTAAAAATCACTTATGCTGAGACTGTTAGTTTTGATGTCAGCTAAGACACCATCTATGGCTATTTACTAATGAGATCTTTCAGCAAAGTGAGCACCAAACTTCTGTCCTGACTTAGTGTAATAGCTGAGGGTATTGGAATGTTTTTCTGGCTGTTAAAATCAATTGTTCTTATTTGTCTTGAGTACTTCATTCTTAAACTCTTGTTGGACTATTCATAAAAAGCTCTCTCTTCTCCTTCCTGTGGTTTTGTACCTCGGGTACCCAGATGTGTCATTCCTTAGCCCGCCTTCTCACTGTTTAGGTGTTGTCACTCTTCCCTTTTACACCCCTTGGTATTTCTAACACCACCTCTCCCCCACTGTTGGTGGCCCGTGTCCAAGCACCACAATGTGTTGACGTCCTTGAGCTGCAGTGCCCTGGATATAGAACACTTAACTAAATGTTGCTTTGGTGAAAATGAAATATAAAGGTTCTGACTTCGTGGTCTCATGTTATGCTTTCGCACTACCTTTTATTCTTACGTCCTTTCCCACAGAACGTTCTCATTGATTTGTTTTCCTCCTTTGTGTGCCTCTTGCTGTTGTGGCTCTTAAGTACTTTTCTCCCCTTCGGTAACTGGACTGGAACTCAGCACACTCTCTACGTGTTGACATGTGGTGTCAGGCTATTTCTAACCTTTATCAGGTTATATAATAACTTCTTCAGCAAAGGTGGAATAATATTTTTAACAGGTTTTGTGGTTGCTGTTTGGGGTTTCTTGTGGTTTTTTTTTTTTTGACTGAAGGTTGTTATGTACTGGCTGGTATCAGAGAACATTCAGATTTACTCGCGCGAACTGTAATAAACTTACATAAGAACAGAAGTTCATTGTCTAAATGTTGTCATTTCAGTGCCATGGTCTGTCCATTGATGGGTATGTCCTTCCTTCTTCAACCACCAGAGAAGTAAGTAAAATGCCAACGGTTTTCTAGCCCTGTGACTGAATGTTTGGTTTGACAGTGTTAGGTGCCATGGGGCTGCTGTTGGTAGATCCTTGTTCTTAAGAGGTTAGAAGATCTGGACCTTCCCTCCACCACTTGTGCTGACCTCTCCCAGGGCCGTGCAGATGAGTTCCTGCCAGGCAGACCAGGGAACAGGTTTGCAGCAGGTTTTCCCCTTTGCTGAGCCTGCCCTCTCCCCACCTTCCCTGACCCTATCCACCCATGGAGCAGTACTTGAAAAAGGGTGGCCAATAGCAGTCCTTCGGGCAGGGTGAGGAGAAAGTGAGGCCCTGGTGGAATAAAGCATACATGTTGCTTGCCTCTTACTCTTTTAATATGCTGCAACAGCAGCCAGTGTGTTTTGGTATCACGGTCTCAAAAGTAAATGCCAATTAAGGGTAATTGCTTCTAACCAAAGCTTTGACTCTATAACCTTTCCTTACGTGTGTTTGGTTTTTTTTTTACTTAGTTGGATTGCCATTCTGTCTTCAGGTGCTCTGGCAAGTTTTGAATTCACATCTATAAAACAAGCTCTTGTGAACTGTAATCCGTCCGTGCAAGACAGGTGCTTGAGTGCCTGAGACTGTTTCCCTGTCTGGTTCCCTCACACTTGTCTCTAGCTTCCTTTTCTTCTGAGGGATGGTGGTAGCAGCTGAAGAGAGGGGCTGGAATTTCCTGCCAAATTTGGACCTTTTTTTGCAGAACGGAGAGCTTTATTTATTCCTATTGTGTAGATAAATAGGCTTATATTTTTAGCCTGTCAGACCTAGACAGTATCTAATTTTGCTGTTTAAAGGAATCGAGCGAAATAAGCACAAACCTCTTAAGGCAGCAGCCTTTCACATAACATCCGTAGAGCGGTGCCAGTGCAAATTAGGCTGCTCTATGAGCAATATCGCTATATCTCTGTATGGAAAAGCATTCACTCTGAGCAGGTGGTGATTTTAAAACTCGACAGTAATTTTGGCTTTGCAACCAACCTGCGAAGCCGGAAAGATACTTACAGGGTAGAACGCGTGAGAGGGGGCAGCATGAGAAGCAAAGAGTTAATTTGCCAGCTAAGAATCAGCAGCAGTCCTGTATGTAGCTCAAGCATGCGTGTGCAGGACCAGAGCAGGCTTCTGCAAGTTGTATAACTGTTTGCAGGACCAGGGCCTCGCGACACAGAAAGTTTCTGTAAGTGCGAAAGCCGCATAAACACTGCATTTGCTTCAGGCAGCCTACCCCCCTGTGCGGAGCAAAGCATATGTTTTAAGTGTTCATGGGACGGGGGCGGGGAACTAGCCCTTTTGGGATTGTCAGTTTTTCCTTCCGTTGCTCCTCAAACTTGCCAGATGACCCCGTGCGAAATCAAGTTTGCCGTTCACGTGGAGTCGGTGCTGAACCACGTACCCCAGCCCGAGTACAGGCAGCTCTTGGTGGAAGCTATTCTCGTTCTCACCTTCCTCTCTGACGTCGAGGTGAACAGCATTGGGGGCATCATCCATGTGGATCGAATCGTGCACATGGCCAATGACCTGTTTCTGCAGGAGCTGGTGAGTTTGAAGGGCGGCAGTGGGAAGGCTCTGCATTTAGAAATTGTCCCCTGCTCTTTTCTTCATCCGTGGGATGAGCTTGACTTTCTTAATTTTTTTTTTCCCCTTATGCTTTCCTGTGCAAAGAGGGACCAAGTCACTTAAGTATCTTCTGGAAATATATTTAGAAAACTAATTTAAGAATTGTGGGAGATTTAAAGGGAATAAAACTGTAGTGGCTAACAAGCTCTGAAGTAGCTGAAGTTTCCCTCCACCAAAATGTTAGATTTTACCAAGGTTTGAGTAATCCCACCCACTGCCCCAGAAGGGCAAAAATCTGTAAAGCTCTAGCTTCTAGTTCCTCATTTGCTTACACTGATCCAACTAAATCATGTGGGTCCTATAAAAATCCTGATTACGGTTTTCATGAGGGAAAGGAGAATTGCTTTTGGTATTCAGCACAACCGTAAAATCATCAAGTGGTAGGTTTTTTCCAACAAATAAGTGCACACGCCTGACTTTCCCTGCTTCTTTGCTTGTGTCTTTTCAGAAATCATTCGGAGCTACTGGTAGTATCTTGGAGAAAGACACAGCCACAGGAATCTGCCACTTCTTTTATGACAGTGCTCCCAGCGGGGCCTATGGCACCATGACATACCTAACGAAAGCCATAATTATTTATTTACATGATTTCCTGCCTAGCACAGGCTGTGCCATGCAGTGAGCGATGCCTCGTGGGGGAGGGAGGGCTCAGAAGCTCTTTCTCCCCATTTCCCTCTCCTGAACCTCCTGTTTAGTTGCCGCGTGTTTGTGTGCTGTGCACTACCTCTGCATAACAACACTAGCCCTCGTGCTACCGGCACACCTGCTTGTGGGGGACAGGTAGGTGGAATTTGGCCTGGTTTTAAGAGAGTGTGTGCGAAATAACAAATAACGAGATTTCTTCCGCCCAAAAGCGCATAAATGTAATTCATATTAAATTAGCAAGAATTATACAGTTACACCAAGGGGAAAACAGATTACTTTGTGGAGATCAAAAGGCATAATAAAACGAGGGAGCTGTATCTCGGGCATAAAGTCTCCCAAATAAGGGAAATGATGGAATTCATTAATTTTTCGCCTGCTGTGTGTAAATGTACATCATTGTGAATCACTAATGCACAGTGTGAAACTTCCAGGGAAATGTAAATTAGAGAAATAGGAATAACTTGAAATAACCAGGTGATATTTCTAATACGCGTTTACCCTGATTTTCATCTCATTTGCGCCTCGTCAGTGCAGGGCTAATGCCGGTAGAGACAAACGTCTTAAAATATCCACTAATTGGAGAGGATGGCTTCTCTCCGGAAGCTGCATCTGGCTTTAATCTGAACAAAATAGCTTCCTTGCCTGCATCCCCGAGGTTTTGGAGGCAAAATCTCAAGACTCCAGCTTCTCCGAGGTGACAGACAGTTTTATGCCTGTAATCCCTTCCTCTGAATGGGGCAAGATAAACCTCTTTCACTCGAGCACCCTTTCTAAGTCTTCCGATCTTTTCCCTTGCAAATAGCCTCAGAGTTGAAAAACGGCATAATTGCCACCCTTCTAGCACAGCGGGAGTTTATGGGAGGCTTTGATGTTTCTTTTTTTTCTTCTCTTTTTCTCTCTTTTCCCCCCTTTTTTTTTATTTA
>VZRU01018379.1:213003-235942 GCA_013398155.1 Pedionomus torquatus | reverse complement strand
TTTTTCTCTTTTTTCTTTCTTTTCCCCCTTTTTTTTTATTTATTTATTTTTTAATTTAAAGTTGCACTTGTCATCACACGTAGCTGGAGAGCTGCCTGGCAGTCTCCCTTCAGACAGCTCCCAGGTCAGTGCCTCTGCCTTGAATCTGTCCACTGGAAACCAGTTTCCGTGGCTGCTCCGAGCTGCTGCGAGGAGAACAGGTGTGTCCTGCAGGGAAATGGCTCCCTGGCTATTGAAACCGAAAACAGGCAGGCAGCTGCTGGAGGGGGAAGCCCTGCTTTACCCCAGGCACCGGCTGCAGTTTGTCTGGAGCCTGTGCTGCTGGTTTTGCCGCCAGCCAGCACACTTGTGGGTGACAGCTTGGGGAAGTGGCTGGAGCTTTAGCCTCTCTGGTGGCCACAGACTCCCTCGGCAGCGTGGAGGTGTGCCAGCACTGCCGCCTGCCCGGCAGGGAGGATCAGAGCCATTCTGCCTTGCTAGGTAGAGGGGAAAAGGGCTTGAAATTATTTTCTGTGCTAATAAGTGTGTTAAGAATATTTCTGTGAGACCCCCCTCCACTCTTTTGAAGCATAACTATGCCCTTTTTTTCAGGATTTGAAAACTTTTCAAAAAACTTTTTTTTTGGTGATAATAGTATGTGGTGCTTTTGAGAACAAGATTTTTTTTTTTTTTTTTTTGGTACTGGTTTTATACAAATACCTGAAATACTTTGATGAAAGGAGGGAAATAAACCCCTGCCTGGCTTGCCAGCCCCCAGCACCTGTGGTCCCAGGGAGGCTCAGCTCCCGCTGGCCACGCCACCCTGCCTGCTGTCCCTCTACAAAGTCACTGCTGCTGTAGCCACATCTGGGCACCGGCTCAAGAGAGCGAAGGTGTGGGAGGCCTTAGGAGGTGATTTCATGCTTTTTGTGGAAACTAGGAGAGTTTGGTGGTCCAAAGACCAAGGAGCCCTTGGACGGAATGCTCTGAGAGAGGCATATACAGTATCAACCACCATGAAAACTGGGAGGAGCTGGTATGAAGGATATGGTTCGGGTACAATTAACACTTGGATGTGGAAGTTGTTTTATTGGCACAGTGCCTGTTCTGTAGGGTTTTGCCTTCATTATGGTTTGGTTGTGGTTTTTCTTTTTCCCCTTTTCATATATATTGTGAGAGATCACTTAGCTTGTTTCTCAATAAATGAAAGTAAAATCCTTAGTCTAGTTTCAGGGGACAGATGTGACAGCGCAGAGTGTGAGCACTCAAGAGCCTGCGTGCTGGTTTCTTGTTCTATCCGGTGTCATGCAAAAAGCAGTAGCAGTTATTTTTGCTTTTTTTGTTGAATCCTAGGTTGTGAGAGATGCAAGATGATTTTCCCTGAGATGCTTAATTTGTTACTGTGGTTTTTTTTACCTGCAGCATGATGTCGTTTTCAGAAACAAGGAGGGTTATGTGGTTGTTTTTTGCAGCTGCACTGAAGTCTAAAGCAGTGGAGCCTATGGCCAAACATTCCTGGACATCCCTTCAGCGTGTTTTTTTTAATGGGAGTATCATTGGTACCTTTGATCTAAAATTCATAGTATGACCTAGGTTTTGGTATATTCGTGATCACGTGATAATTGATGATGGTGGAGTGTAGGCACTCAGCCAGCGTTTCTGCGGTGATCTGAAGAGTTTTAGGTAGCTGGAGGTGAAGGTGGGATTCTAAAACACAAGGCAGATGGAAGGGAAAGGGCTACCTCCAGGTCAGGTATGGCTGCAGCTTGCTGCTGTCTTACTTTTCAGACAGCAGAACCACTCCAATTGGAGAGTGGCATTTTAGTGCAAACCTAATTAAGCAAATATGGTTTTATGTAGAATCCCTGCTTTGCTGAGGATCCACCTCTGTGTGAAGTTATTGCGAAGCAGAGCTGGCATTGGCGGTGCAAGGGTGGTGTGCTCCTGCCTGAAATACAGGAGGACTTTGCAGCTTGTGTGGGGATGAGCTAATTGGCAGAGGCTTGACTTGGCTGTCCGGCGTCCCAGGGGAGCCAGCAGAAGATGAGAAGGCCAGCTCCAAGTCCCTGCAAACTCATTTATGGAGAGATGGTAAACAGACACATCCTGTGCCTCAGAAAGGAGGGCATTAACGAATTAAAATAGACCCACCTGAGACCTGGTCTTTCCAGTCTGGCAGGCGCTGCTGCCCTAAGCAGTTTGCAGCTGTGGGGGCAGCCAGGTACGCCTGCAATCAGCGACAGGGCTGGCCAGAATAATTAGCTGTGTCCAGTTCAGAGCACACGCTGCCTGCTGGCCCCAGCCCAGCTCCTCTCTGCTCGCTGCCTCACGGCTGTTTCCTTCTCTCCTCTGCTGTGCAAAGGACACGAGTTTGTCAAACTGGAGAGATGAGAAGTGGCATTAATCCCCCTCGGCTGCTGCTCCTACCAGTAGATGTGAAAACTTCCTGGTTGGGGTACACAATCTGGCTTCTGTCCTGCTAATTGTCTCCTTCCTCAGGGGAAGAGCCCTTCTTGTTCCTGGGAGGGAGAGGTGAGCTGCGCAGGCCTAAAAAGAGGTGGTAGTGACACACCTGGGCTGCACCCCTGGGGACGTGGGACACTGCAGGGCTGTGCCACCCCCCTGGCAGCAGCCAGGGCCTTGAGTGAAGCAGGAGCCTGGGTCAGTTGAGGTGTCTGGCAGTGGACACTGTGGTGTGGTCCAGAGGTGGGAGCAGAGTTGCCCAGAAGGTGGGAGAAAGAGAGGTGCCACCAGTGGTGGCATCTGTAGCTGTAGAGCTTGGGCACTCAGCCTGCAGGCTGATTCAGTCCCTGCTCAAAGGACTGCTCACAGCTGTGATACTAAGTAGCTGCTACAAAAATAGTGGGATAAAAGGGGTGGAGGTTGTGGAAGAGCTTCAGCTCCAGCAGTTTGGATTTAAGTACAAGTAGCAGGACTCTCTCCCACTCCCGGTTTTAGTCTTGAGCGGCTTTTATTCCTGGCATGAGGTCTTTCCTCTTCCTGCCACCCCTCTTCTCCTGTGAGGGGTGAGGTGCTCTGTGTGGTGCTGGCAGGGCAGGCTGCTGCTGGTTTGGCTCTGTGTCTCAGCTCCTCTCACACTTCAGGGATGCAGTTAGATGGGTGGTGCAGTTAGATGCAGATGGGTGGTGAGGCACTAGAACAGGTTGTCCAGAGATGTTGTGGATGCCCCATCCCTGGAACTATTTAAGGCCAGGCTTGATGGGGCTTTGAGCAACCTGGTCTGCTGGGAGGTGTCCCTGCCCATGGCAGGGGGATTGGAACTCAATGATCTTCAAGGTCTTCTTGATCTTCCAACTCTAACCATTCTAGGATTCTAAATGAAGGCCTCTTCTCGCTGCCAGCACTGCATCCGTACCTTCCCATCCCCTTTCGTGCAGCGACCCCTCAAGGCTTCAGCTTCACATTGGGGTAGCTGCAGGAGCATGTCATTAGATGGGGACATCGAAGCTGGTGGCTGTCAGCCATGTTTCTGAGCTCCCCTGTCTGACTGCACACCCTGGCTTTGTCCTCGTTGCTGGAGGGGGTGACAAAGAAGGACTCCAGACCTGTGCTCTCCCATTCCCCCTTCTTCCTCCGTGCAAGGAAACTGACAGTGGGAAGCAAGATCCCACCGCACACCGGTGCGTTTGTCCAGCTTAGGTGGAGTATTTTTGTCATTCCGCTGGTATAAGGTGAGAATGATCCTCATGGTGTGTAGGCTGTGAATAAATGCCTGCTAAAAATACACATTGAATATTACCAATGCCATTACAATTTTACTGTAAATTTTGTTTGCACTATTAAAGGTTTTTCTTCTTCGCCCCCCAGGCAACAGAAGTAAGTGTGTGTGTGTCTATTCATTTATCTGTCAAGTTGCAAAATACTTCCAGTAAAGTAGTTTGAATTTAATTGTACAAAATAAGATTTAAGAAAGACCACGGTACCTTAAGCTCAGACGGCTCTTACATTCTGTGATCAGAAACTGGGAAGGATGCTTTTTTCTGTACTTTCAAGATGATTATTAAATAAAGCTTAGCTACTTTATTTAGCTTTTTGCTATTAAAATTTAAAGATGGGCCAGGCTGGAACCTTTTCTTGCCCAAAAAGCACTTTGCGTGCATTGTATTCACTCAGGCTGAATTAGGTAATACTGGTTTCAAAAAGCTTCTGACCTGGCTGCGCTTCACTTGATACCAATGCCTTGCTTTCCGAGTGTCGTATGTGAGAGAATGAGATCCAGATCTCCCTGCTGTTCCCTGCAGGAGTAGACAGCACGGTACCTGTAGGAATGGCAATACTGGCTTGCAGTTTTGGGGTTGGGGGGAGGTCAGGGGCACTGGGCTCTTCAGTCTTGCTGTCTTCCAAAAAAACCTCGATTTCAGAATTTCTCGGTTTACTTTGCTTGGCAGAGAATTTATGTTTAACTATATGCAAGAAAACTTAGGTTCGGTAGCATCAGAATTTGTTTGTGTTCTTACTCATTTCTTTGTTTTAAAGAAATCCAGCTCATCTTCAGGAACAGTGTGTTGTACTCTGAAATGTGCAGGATATGAAATTACAGGCAAAAAGACACCACACTTACCCATGACTGTGAAAGCTACGGCTTTATTTGGTGATCTGCTGTATGTTACATTAACACGCTACGGATTTAGCCTTCATTAAGGTGACGAGTCATTAAGGCTCCAAACCCTGACAAATACAGGGAAGGTAACCAGTGGCAAGAGAAAATCTAGTGCAAATGTAAACAAACGCCTTTCAGCTGAGCTCCCTTTGTGTCTGTAAACTTCAAGGAGGATAGATAGTGACCTGGGATGGCTTAAATTCATGCAAAGAGCAAGATTAAATGCAGAACTACCTCTTTGAACTAGATGGTTCTTCCCTACTTCCCTCTCCTGGATTGGGTGGTGCACAGAAGGGACCTGTCACCAGGGAGGCTCCGATATGTTCCTTCTGGTCGTCAGTGCTGTTTCTCAGCTGTCGCTGAGGACCGCTGAAAGAAACATACCAACGTTTCTTTTCCCATGGGCTTGTAGCTGTGACCTTGGCAGAGAGGTTGATGGGGGAGATGCCACCAAGGGGAAGGATAAACTGTAAGGTACTGAGATGGCAGCGACTTGGTCATACCGTAAGGAATGGGTTTTCATTTCTTCCATCTCGTTGCTGGCGGATACATGTCATCCAGAAGGGTCTAAATAAAGGCTTACACAGTGACAGCAGTGTTTACCGTATCGAAGAGCCTGTTTATTGTTTGTCAGGCTGGAAGCTGGTTTCCCAGACTGCTTGTGAATAAGGAGAGGAAGGTGAGCTTCCACGAGAGCCCACGGGAAGATCTACCTTTTCATGAGTTCGCCTTTTTCTCCAGTCTGTGAACCACATGAAAGGCCTCTAAAAATTCATTGAAGTCAATGTGGCCGTCTTTGTTGTAGTCTATGCTGAGAACTAACTTGTCAA
This sequence comes from Pedionomus torquatus, assembly GCA_013398155.1. Lineage (NCBI taxonomy): Eukaryota > Metazoa > Chordata > Aves > Charadriiformes > Pedionomidae > Pedionomus > Pedionomus torquatus. Next base: position 230,512 of record VZRU01018379.1, on the reverse strand, counting down.
GGGCTTCATCATGCACGTCGATGCCCAGGTGAGAAGCAAAGAGTTTCCATGTCTGTCTGAACTCCTCGAGAGAAATGAGACCTAAAGGAGACAGATTGCTTTCTGCAGTGCTGTTTCCTCTTCCCTGCACACACACACACACACACACACACACACACACGCCTGCCACAGCTTGGGTCTGCTTTATGATTTCATGACTTGAAGGATGTTCTTACTTCTGGTCATGATCTGATGATCATGATGGGAATTGAGAAAGCAGCAAAAACTAAGAGTGAGAGTGGAAGAAAAAGCTCCACTAAGAGTGAAGCCAGTTCTGGAGATGGGATGTGTGAGATTTTTTTTCTCAAGTTAGGCTCTGGCACTGCCCCTTATATGGTTACAGCCTGACTGCTTAAATTAGTCTGCACTAAACTGGAAAAGTGACATCACCTCTGGTTCCTCTCTCTATTTAGAAGCCTTAAGGAGGAAACACAGAGGGGAACTAGATAACTGGCTTAGGCTTCCTCGAGCTGGTACAGTGACATTACATAGACTTACCTGAACGATCTTTGTCAATGATGTTAAAGATAATTTCCAGATCCTTTCTGTATCTGCACAGTGTTTCCACCAAAGCTGGCTGGACCTGGTTTTGAAATCACATACAGGAAACCATTCAGATCTTGATCTGAGTTAGTCTAACCAACAGAATCTGTACTACCCCAACATATTTTCCCAGTTTAACTTGTCGACTGTTTTTTTTTAAAAAATCCTTATGTTCAAGTTCCCTGGAATGACACTTTGTGTCTTGCCCTGAGGAATAATCAGCTAAAACCTGTCACTTTCACATGGCAGAGTGAGGGGGAAGGAGCCCTTCACACCTCCTACCTTCAGTAATTATTTGCGGAAATAGGGATAATCTAGGGAGGGTGCTGTAGGCCGTGCACTTGTACAAAGCTTTCGCTGTACGTGTGTGAATGGATTCTACTGTTCAGAAAAATGACGGAGATGGCCTGGTAACAAAGCACTATGCAGCCACTCAGTAACGACTGGTCTGTGTAGAAGAGACCATGGCTACCTTGAAACCTCTAAAAGTCCATCTACAAATTTGACATCCTCCTGCAAGTGCCCAAATTGGCTCTGGAGCACATGTGAAAAGCTCATCTCAAAGACTGAGGGTTGAGTGCTCTGGGTGGGATTTGCGGCATCTCCTCAGCTATGTTATCTAAACGCCCTTGGGAGTCAACGGAAAGTAAGAAGCAGTTCTAGCATGTGATTCATCCAACCTATTTTAGGCATCTACCTTAGCAGGGAATGATGATTCGTACTCTAGCAGTGCTCATTTCCCTCCAGTGACTATAAAAGGAAGCTTGGCAACTAGTTCAGCTGTAGATGTCTACTCGATTGGCTAAACCACTGCCGCCTGGTGCCTCAAGTTGCACCAAAAGCTGTTCCTCCCAGAGCTGCAAGAAGGCGTTTTCCTCCTTACCTCTTTTACAGGTTGACCTATTTTCAAATCGTAGAAACATGACATGAAGTCAACATCTCCATCTGAGTTCATCTGTACTAACTGAGACCGCAGCATCCTCCAGGGCAGTTCCAGCTGTAGGACAGACTCCATCGCTGCAGCCCAGTCATTGACAGAAATCTTGCCTGTCAGGAGGGGTCAGATCATGGTTACAAGCCTTACGTGATGCAGCACATGTCAGGCACCAGCCTGCCTTCTGCTGGTATTACGAACAGTTACAAAACATCAACATTTTTCTCCTAACCTTGGGATAAAAACCCTCATAACAATGAGCAGAAGAGTTGGACTAGACATTTCCACAGGTTCCTTCCAACCTCAACAGCTTTGTGATTCTGTCATGACATTCATCATGCTTTAATACCTTTTGAGAAAACCAGACTGTGCCATGAAGCGTACTGCAGATTTGAGCTGAGCTCTAACTATAGAGGCCTATGTCGCTTAGAACCCAGCAAGACAGAAATATGTTAATCAGCTGTTCAGTGGCCAAAGAAACAGTGCCATTACTTATTGATTGCCCTTTTAGGGGCACCAGTGACAACCCAGTCAATTTAGAAGCCATCACGAGGAAAAGTTGTATTTGTGCTAGAAATCATAAACTCCATGCTCCTACGTAAAAGGTTTATGTATCGACTAACAACTGACTTTTCTTCAACTGATGGGTGGACATGTGTCTCCTAGTGGCATAGCCAGTCCACTTCACTCTACCTCCCAGAATCAGAAGGAAATCAGTTCCACCTCACCTGAGACCCCAATTCACTTCACACCAAGCAAAGGCAGTGACCTTTGAGCTTCTGGAGCTGGATCTGCCTGCCCAAACTCTCTGCCCAACAGCAAACACTATTTCCTTATTTGCCCATGTGTGTCAATTGTTGTCTTCTTCCTACTTAAAGCTTCATCCCCGCAAGTTGTTTCTTGGGACTAAGTACCTATGAACACCCACTCTCCTCTGTGCTCAGGAAGAACATAAGATCAACCATCCTCTTCTGGCCTCCAGCCTTACACTGTCAGGCAGGGCCCCTCTCCATGGGTTTGGGCCCTCTGCCTCCTCCCACAACATCCCAAACCTGGTGGCAACCAGATTGGTAGTGTTACCTGTGCCGTTGAGGTCATACTTGGCAAAAGCACTAGTGAGTTCAGCCCTGTGGGCATAAATCGTCTCTCGTAAGGACTTTAAGGCAGATGATTCAATTNGAAAAAAAAAAAAGAGCAGATCAGTAATAGATTTAAATCCTCTAGCATTTTATGCTTTTCAACATTCATTAACAAATTCTTATATCCTTTAACATGTAGTATGCTTAGGGTCATCCTAAAAGACAACACTGCAGGGAGAAAAACCCCAAAACCAACAAAACAAAAAAAGGTCCATAAGAATAATCTGAATTTATGAGATAATTGAGTTTATGCAGATAATTCTAAGCTGCTTTGCTTTAGTAAATCTGACCACAGTGCTAGGCACAGCAAAGCTGTCATGATAAACTTTTTGGACTCAGTTCATAACAGGATTTGTCCAGATTAGCACTGCAGCCTTAAAGCAGACCTGACAGACAGGTGTAGGCCCTTAAGGAGTCCCTGGCAATTGTCTGTTCTAACCACTTACCGCATCTAATTACTTTTGGGAGTTTCTCAGGAAGCCAAGTTAGAGCACTTAGAACATGTTTCATCTACTGTATTAATTTTTAAATTGAAAATAGAAAAACAAGGAGACCCAAGGAAAATGGATGCCTATTGAGTTGTTCAGTCAAGTGGTAGAGTTGTGACAGGTACTGGGATGCTAGGGGAGCACACACTGGGCGTGTACAACACACAGCTTTACCTCTCCCGAAGATTCTGCCTGCGTGTGTACTTGCTGACTCGATACTGTACAAACCGAGGAATCAGTTCTGGATTCAGTTTGATGTATGCTCCCCGGTTGCTCCCCTCTTCGTAATAGTTAGAGGCAGAAAATATGGTGATAACCTGGTCATAGGAAATAAAGAAACCGGCATGGCAAGAACAATGCTTTTGGAGACTGATTTCTGAAACTGATCTTAGAAAAACATGCAGGATACAAAATTAAGTGTCTGCATCTAAAACCACAGATTGACAACTATGTTTTTCACCAAATTGCTTGCACTTTTTGAGTCACAGCTCCAGGCCTATTTTTTTGGCCTGTCGTAGGACGACTTCAGTTCCAAGGGCAGTGTGATATGACACGGTGTTTAACAGAAACCTCGTTCTAAGATAGACCTGTTTTTTAGGATTCTTGCTGGCCTCCTGATACAGCATGTCAGAAAGCAGGGCCAGAAGAGAAATAATCAGTTAAAAGGTTTCTAGAGCCTAAGAGCATCTCTTGCACTGTATTTACACAGAACTCTCCTCAGGGATTTTGTTAATGTTCATTTGTCTTCACACAAGTAATAAACCAGTCCCCACTCCCTCAAGCTGTAAAGAATTTTCTTTGTCAGAACTCCATAATTCATTCTAACATCTGTCTAGCACAGTTCCCCCAAAGCCATTCTAAAAAAGACACTCAGTTTCAGTTAACTTTGCAGACAAATCTACTGTGGGTGTGCCTGTGAAATTCACAGGAGAATTCTACTTTACATGGTAGCATCTTACCTTCCCACCGTGACTGATCTCATAACCTTCTGGCTTAAATTCATGAGACCTGATGAGCATCTTGAGATTATACTTTTTAAACAGCTTGGCAGTGACATCAGGGCCAAAGTAACAACCTCCTCCTCGACACTTGTTTGGTGTACAGCCATTCTGGCTTCTTGGATCACTCCAGAGAATGTCAAGGATCTGTAAATTGCAAACTCAAGCAAATGAGGGCTGATGGTAGGGGAGGACTGATGGGCTATGGCTGTCTCAAGCACTGGCCATGGCAAAAGCTCCACAGTACAGGGAGAAAACACAACAGCGCTAACAACTAGGTCTCAGGTTTTCTTCCTTCCTTTCAGCAGGGCATTATTTTGGGCTGAAACTTTTGTTCTACTTTTCTTTAGAAACAGCTAGATTTTGGGTGAACTTTTTCAGATGAAATATTAGTTCTGAAATGTACCTCCTTTTACAGCTGAAGTTTCCATACTTGAGTGGGTACCATCAGGAATGGTACCCGGGCTAATAGCTGCTGCCTTCGCATGTAGAACTGAGAGGCCTTTTCTGTTTCCCAGCACAGACCTGATGACCACATGGGTCAGTGATTTTTCCTAAACTATGCTTGGGAGTGCCTGCTCTAAACATGACAAGAGCTGCCTTTGGCTTTATTATCTTGGATTAGCTCGCGTTTTAAAACAAGACTTCACAGACACAAGGATGAATTATCCTTAAAATCACCTGACCTATTAATTCTAGTCAGTAGCAAACACTAGGCAGCATGTGTTTGTTTAAACCGCACTCAACAAGATTTACACTAACTTGTTCCACTTCACATTTGTGAGTGTGGCTCAGTGGAGACTTGGGGAGCTGGGGAAGTGTCAGATTTGAGGGGCTGCTTTTGCCTGTTACATTAGTTTGCAGGTCTTGGCTAATCACATTTTCAGAGGCAGATTTGCTTCTCAAGAAGCAAAACAAAGTTTTTCCCCCTGAAGAAGCTCTCTGAAGAGAAACTCAGAAAAATAGGCTTGTACACAATGCAGTTTCAACCTGCTAAATTGCTGTGCAAATTAAGCTTTTCAGATTGGCACATGTATTAAATTACAGCATGACTAGAGCTCCACATTGCTTCTAATATTCAAGAGGAAATGAATAGCCAGAGGACAAAAATTTCCGGCTCCTGCGTAATCAGCCTGTAGGTGTCAGGAGGTGGGTTTTTTTTGAACGTTACCAGCATTCAGCTGCCAAAAGCACAGCCAAAAAAAAGGTGCTCACTATGACTGACAATTGCAAAGTCTAACCTGTACTGACAGCCACGTATGTGCCAACAGATCCAACCACAAGAGCACTCAAACATATCTCTTACTGAGCTCTTTCCTCCTCACAGAATCACAGAATCATTATGGTTGGAAGAAACCTTTAAGATCAAGTTCAACCATTAACTTAGTTTAGTGGTAACTTGGCTGTCCTAATGGCTAGAAAAAATACTGGTAAATTGTACTTGTAAGGTCTAAAATCACAAGCCTTTATTACCAGCTCTCCAAAAAGCATCCAAATAGCTGGCTAGTATACTCCCAAGAATGATGGATTTCATATAAAGAGACAGTCCCCTCAGACTGATCAGAGCACCTGCCAGGTTTGTGTGGGGTGGGGAGGCCAGTGTCAGTCTGGTTTTGGTTTCACCTACTTGCTTCCACTCCTTCAGGGTGGGTTCTGGAGGCAAATTTGAGCCTGAAGGCTCAGTGGGGCCCAATGAAGCGATGTGTTTTGTTTGTCCTGCAACATTCTGGTTGGCAATGTGTTTACTGGTTGTGGGAATTTTCTCCTTTGCTTGGTCCTGTCTGTCCCTCAGTGACTTCGGTGGCCGCATCAAAGATTTCAACTGTAAAAAAAACGCAACACAACACATTGAAAGAGTTCCCAGAACATAAAGACGATAGAGATGTCAGCTGAAAGGTACATCAGTTCATCAGTTCCCCTTTTACTGTGCTCAATACTGAACTCCCATAATGTCCTTAACTCACAAGCTGTGGGTGTGTGGCACTTGCAGAAATTCTGCTGTATATCTACAAACAATCAGCCTCTTTAAAACTGCTCAAGATATACAGGCTGATTCCAAGCCACAGTCAATCACAAGGTCTCACTGTACAGCAAGTACAGTCTGGGTTTAGGGCAGACACTTTAGTGCCCAGCTTCACTGGAAACTGAAAATATACATTTATACTGTACTGAAGATGAGTTGGCATTCACTACAGTTCTGGTACAGTAGCATGCTACTAGGTTAATTTGGCTGAAATCAATGGAGTATCACAAGGGTAACAGTGAAATTGATGAAGTATTAAATCGTGCTCTTTTGCTGTTAAATCAACCTCCTCCAATATGCATGGACACTTGCTTTTTTGGGGCTGCATGCTACAGCTCCATGAATGCCCATTAATAAAGACTCTTCTCCAGGGAGTATCATTTCTTCTCATTTCAAATTGTCTCATACTAGCTCTAAATGAGCAACGAGCACCCCACACCCCCACTCCCCAATCCCCTCCTCCCCTAATTCTGCTCTTTAACAAAGAAAAGGACTGATGGAAAACACAATGCTGGGTTATTCCCCAGTGCACTGACCAGTACTTGACACCTGTCAGTTGCCAGCTGTAACAATTAACATACATCAGTTGGCCTTCAGTGATAACTGCCCTGTGTTGTGGCCCACATATGTCTCATTAGCAACTCTCTCCTGTGGCAGCAACTTTGACCTGTTAATTCTGCATTTCACAGATGCCACATCGGTAACATGCTGAGCCCAGTCTTGGTAGAAGTATGGGCAGAGCTCAGCTCACAGTTAAGACACCTACATCTGTAGTTAGGCACCCAGTTTTAGTGTTCAGTGATACAGCCAACAGAGCCTCGACTCTGATGACCAAAAGTATTCATTGCCCTTTTTCACATCTTTAAGAAACAAAGATGCACCTGACTGTCCTGTAAAGCATTTATTTCTGTATTAGAAAACATGAGAATAAGAGAAATAGAAGCTAATTCTATAGATACTAATGACAAGGTACACAAGGTTGCTTAATTATATGTATATGTGTCAGCTGGGATGCTCTATTATGTCTGTGAATTAGCATGAAGTGGGTAGATATGAAAGAGATCTAAAGGAGACTGGTGGAGGAGACCTGCGAAGAGGACTTTCTCCAGAAGCAGCCTGAGGCCAAAGGGGGCATCCCTTGGCTAACCGTCGCTTCTGCAAGCAGCACTGGAGACTGTCCGAGCAATGTTAAGACCTGGACCTGCACCAGATCTCCTGGATCTCCGCTGATTATAAGAAACCTAAGCACCCACTCACAAGCAGACATCTCAATTTAATTGTCCGAATCGAAACCAAATCCCACACCATTTTCCACTGATTTGAAAGAGCTGTAAGGATGTTTCTGTCTTCTAAATCTCTGAAAAGCAGTAGTTTCTGTTTTCTCAAGGTCAAGTCCTGAAGTTTGATCCTGCTAGAAAGGGAGGGCCATACAGGTGGAGAACTTGCCCCACACTACAGAAGCAGAAGCACAGCCCCAGCACAAAAGGCAGTGCTAAAAAAGATGTGTCTAGATTGAGTTCTAGAGTATTTAGAAATGCCTGAAAATTAGGTACTTTTCATACTTTCTGGCTAATGCGTCATCATGGCAGGAAGGCGTTATCTAAAGTGGTTTTAGCAATTTTGAAGTCAAAAGACCCATGTTATTTTACAGCAGCCAAACAATTGGCTCCCAAGACCTACTGAAACCTTCCTTCCTAAACACTGATTTTGAAGAAAAACAAAGACTCTTTTTCCTTATGTGCCTTACACTGCAGCCATTTCCTTTCCTAATGCATACAACTTCATCTTAGCAGTTATATTGCTATTTTTTTTAACAAAAACAAAATTATCCCCCCATGAATATGAGCTCTTACCTTATTTCTCTCAAGTGTATTCAAGAAATCCAAATCTGTTGAGTCTGAAATCCCTCCATGTAGGATAAGAACTTTGCTATCAATTATAGTGGCGAGGGGAAGCCAGCTAAAGACATCTTGCAGAAGACCCAAAATCTGTTTCCCATGGTCCTGTAAAACATACTCTTATATTAGATCCTATTTCTGGCAGATTCAGTTGCTCTAAATTGAAAATTTTGCTGACGTGTCTATCACAGTCTGTATGAACAGTTCCATCCTGGTGACACCCTGAACTGCAGCTATGACAAACATGTTCTGGCATTTACCTCAGGACCATTTCATTGGCTCTATAGCATTTAATTTTCCTTTCACATGGACATTTTTTTTTGTGTTCTTGAGTGGCCTTATGAATGTTATTTATTTCATCCCATAGATAAGTAAGCATAAAAGGCTAACACTCAAAATTGGTTTGCCTGTTTTTCCACTGAAAAACAAAGATAATTTCAACTACATTACTATAGTCATTCTGTACTACGTTTGAACTAGAAGTTTCCTTGTTTACACTGGTTTTATTTTACATGTGTAAGACTACAAAGAAAATACAGAGGAAGGAGGAGGAATATTACCTTGTACTTCTTTGAAACTTCTTTAGTGAAACCATATCTGAAAATAGGACAACATCATGAACAGGTTTTCAGTATGCCCCTTCTTCATGATATTCTATAGTGCTTGCCACAGTATAGTTTTCTGTCTCCCTCTTTCTTTGCCATTGTCTCATCTCTGTTTAAATATGCTTCTTTCTGCTCTGTCTCAAGAATTGAGTTAAACTGACTTCTTGCATATACAAGAGATCAGGAACAGAATCCAGACCAACAATTATTGTGGCCTTTTTCCCAGCTAAATGAACTAGCTTAGCAGTTGTACATTTTAGGCACCAGGAAGACACTTCAAAGGAATCTCAGTGATGCTGGTCAAAAATTCCCACAAAACCTCCACAGTTTTTGTTCTAAATCACTCGACTTTATTAGACAATGTTGCCTATTGTCCCATAAGGGACAAGGATTTTGATACTTCATTTTTTAAAAACCAAGATATCCTTGGTGTAAGGGGCGTTTCCACAACACCCTAACTCTCAGCTTTCCATTTTACCAACGCACAGCACTGCTAATCAAAATGTCCAGCAAAGAGCCATATGCAGGAATACATTTTTGCATTCCAAACCATCACAGGCTTAGGTAATATTTTCTGTTATTTAGGATGGGAATTTTCCTTTCTTGTAGATAATATAACTGCTCTTGTTTTATGTATTGTTTTTGGGGTTTTTGTTTTTGTTTTTTTTGTTTTTTGTTTGTTTGTTTGTTTAATTAAGTGCTGAAAAGGGAAGTATCATGTGAAACTGATTCTCTTATGTGGATCATTAATAGGATTGGAACATTAGCCTCTAACCCGGTTTTATGCCTGTGTTAAAACAGCAATATATTCTGTACATGCTCATCAAGTGATTGAAGGGATACAACAGTTTACCCACCAGCCAGTCGCCCAAAGACTTAGTAGGGCAACTTAGAATTATAGGGACCAAAACTAAGGAGGAGTTCTCACATCTATGAAGTTATTTTTGTCTACAAGTCACATTTCCACTACAGCTGAGTACAAATATCTGCATTAGAAGACAGCATCTTGGCTGTTCCTGCCATGGACCAGACTGCCACCTCTCAACTAATGGACCTCCACAGTGTAAAAACTAGGATATTTAGTCACCCCTTGGTTTGGGAATTTGTAGCAGTGTATTCCCCCTCCCCACTTCCCATCTCCTGCACAGCAGTGGGCTGCACACCAGAATCTTCCCTTGAGTAGGGACATCTCTTAAGGTTATTTCTTGAGGTTTGATATTCCTTCCCACAACAGATCCTCAGTAAGTGTTTTTTTAGCATGCTAAACTTTGAAATCTTAGCTAAGTGATATAGAGGATTGATTGCGCATATACAATCCTTCAGTAATAAACAGTTCACTAAGTCTGGGACTAGGATTGGATCCAGCCACACCTAGACTCCTGTCTGAGAAGGTGTTTAGAAAGCAAGCAGGGTCCTTTCTCAACCTTGTGACTCAACAAGAGGGACTTCCTAACAATTCTGCTGCCCCTGTCCTCTGTGCAGTAAATAAGCAAGTGTGCCTTGCCATTGAATCTTGTTAAAACACTGTTGAATTTACTATCAAACTTTGTTAAATTGATGTTTTATATCAATAAATATTTCACTGCTGCTCTCTTATGAATGAAATGCATTGCTCCATCCACAACAGACTTGACATCTTAGTCTACAGTTCGGTGAAATATCAGTTGCTTGTTTACTGGGTCCATTGTATTGACTACCATTATGTCCTTTGCTATGCTGTGAAGAAAGCCAATGCTTTAATTAATATATCATCCTTCCGTCCATTCCCTCTCCTCAGATTTGGTACTCCAGAAGCTGCACTAAGCCCATCAACTTCAATCAATTGTGATTAGGTCAGAGACAAGACATAACTCCTGTTCAAGTGCTTGTGTGCAATGAAGATGTTCTTTGCCCCCTCACACATCGTGAAGATACAGAGCTACACCTGAATACCTAATAAAACATTATTTCTGTTTCAGAATGTCACAGTGGCTAAAGGAGCATTCAAAAGCTCCAACGTTTCTAGTGAAAGGCTGGATACTCCCACTCCCCGTCCCCTTAAAATCTACCTCAGGTTCATGATGTAGTCTTCATGGTTTCCTCTATTCAAGTGTAAATCATTGGGGTAGATAAGAAGAAATGCAAACAGGATTATAAGTATTTCCATAGAATTTTGCCCTCTGTCAACAAAATCACCATTAAAGACATAGCGGTTCTGTTCTGAAGGCAGACCGTTCTGCAGAAGGAAAGAAAACCAAGGGCATTTAGAGACACTTCTATGCTACTCTAATAAAGGAAATAGCATTTCAAATGAGAGCACAGCACATTGCTAGAAATTCTGAAAAAAAACTGCACAATACAGAGATCTAAAATGCAGCATTTCTTTGTTTCTACTGTTTAGACCAAAAATCTCCCTATCAGACAACCGGTATGAGCCATCAGAGAAAGGATGACCTCTCTGACTATTCTTAGATTAGATGATGCCATCTCTAATCCCTTCCTCTACCTATTAAATTAATTTGAAAAGGACTGATAGGAACATTATTCTTCTAACAAAATACACTTTTCTGTTCATTTAACTGCTGCCAGGAAGTTATACACCTGCAAACAGGAGTCATTCATTTTGAATGAAAGACAAGAAATCCATGAAAAATGATCTTCTGATACATCTGAAGGTTCTTATATTTCCTTATGCGGTAAGAAAAGAGATTTCATAGATTTATATTGTTTGCAGTGTATGCTTCTAAAGCTCCTAAGAAAGACTGTAGTCCAGAGGATAACAAATCTTAATACGGAACTCTGAAGAACATTAATTCCAGCTGCTTTAATCCTGAAAAGTACTAGCTGAATTTTACTCATATTGCATTTTGCTCTGGCCCAGGGCAAAAATATAGTTGAATGTTCACAAACCTGAGAGGCTGTACATACATGTATTTCTTAGCTTATTTTTTCTGAGGATTTAGAGCAATACTTTATTATGAATGATGACTTAGTACTATGAATTGATGGTGTTTCATTAGATTAGTTATCAACATTTCAATGGGTGCCATCAGTTTACAGAAAGCATAGCAACAATTATTTGTAGCTTCATTATTTCCAATCATAAGTGCCAGAAATATTATTTCAACTTTGGCTTTTCAGAAAAAGGAAACTTCTGTTTTCACAATTGGCATGTAGAATAACTATCAATAGGGCATCTATAAAATTGCATTAGAACTGCGGAAGCGACTCTTAACAGGTTTGGCAGCATTGCAAGACTTCCCACTTTCTGAATATAGTCACTATGTCAGTGTTCAGCACTTCCTATGGCATTCTCTGCTGTGCTGGCTTCGCAGGTTTATTGCAGGATGCATAATTTGGCCAGAGACTCAATTAAATGCTTAATTTGAATGCATTAGGAAAACTCCCTTTTGTCCTAATCATTGTCCCGTGCTGTTATGTTGGGATGCAATAGTGAATGCTGGTCTTTTGATTCCCACAGCAGAACAATCCTGACTGCTATAAATACAGCTTTCTTGGTTTTTGCTACAGCCTCTCTCCAGCTCTCTCCAAGTTAACTTAGAAGAGGTATGTGCTTGCTCTGTGCTCACAAGAGTGGCAATTTAGGAGATTCTGCTAATGCAGTGGGCTGTACTGGTTTTAAAAAAGAACAGATGGATTTCAGGACTGGAACATACAGGAGAGACTCAGCAGCAGCTCCCAGAAACACGAATTAATAAAAGCTTTGCCTTAAAACTGATAAGCGTGTGAATCACCAGCAGATCATCAGTATATGCACAGCCACTCTGTAACTGCAGTCCTCATGGAAAGATAGATCTACTGAAGCACTCTCCAGAGTCTATCCTTCTTTTGGAAAAGCCTACTCACAACTCTAAGTTTTAAGTGAGAGTTTGTTTTGGACTTCCAACTTCAATGTGACATTTTAGTTTTGTTCCACAGTCATGCAAAGTTTTGACTTCCCTTTCTGTGGTTTTGACCAACAATAAGAGCAAAACTAAATTAAAGGCTGTTGCAGCCTCTGATACGTCAAAGAGGTGAACAAGGCCCTCTAATGATTAGCAACTTGCTGCTGGGCATCATTACTGTATCTGCTTGGTTAGTGATTAATTACTTCCATTTGTCATTTGCATTTTCTACAGCTTCAGGCTATTTCTATCCATAGCATCCATTTAACAATCTAACTTAGCAATACGTAATTTAAAATTCAAAGGTTTTGAGGAATTTCAGGAAATTCTGTAATTTAATAGAGATTAATGCAGAGACTGAATGAACCTTACAAACTGAGATCAATGCACTCTTCATTCCATTGTTTAGGACTACACCCTCTTGTTTAAGGTAACGGGTGGTTCATAGCAATCTGGAGGAAGAAATCCCTTCTCACTGAAAGACAGTTAAGGAAGCAGAAGAAAATAGAGCCCAAAGGCTGACTGGGTTCACTGCTTGGCTGAGTAAACTTCTCTGAGGGGACAGAAAATACTGTGTCATCTAATTTGCTTCTAAAAAACTAAGCAGCTGTGCTCTCTATTTTCTCAATGACTTTGAAACAACAACATATTTGCCCGTTTTATTTGGTTTGGTGGAAGGACTCTCCTAAAAGCTTAACAGAGAGTAACTGGGGGTAAACTCTAGTACATGAAGTCACTATACGTTTTGGCTCTGAATTTACAGAAGTGAGGATTTAGTCCTTGCTTAGAGGTTTTTTTTCTCTTTGTAACATCCATTAGAGAGAGGGAAAAAGAACCATCTTCTGTTTACTCCAGAAGAGTAAAATCCAGGGTGACTGCAGTTGTAAATAAAACTGTATCTGAGCATTTATCTTTTACATAGTTCTTTTTCCCATTCCAGGTCCTGTGTATGAAACCAATCTGTAGCATACTCTTATTCCAGTTTCAAAAAGGAAGATCATCTAATTAAAATAACAGTTAAAAGACTGCAAGCCAAGGACCAGCTAAATGCAATTGACTGATTAATAAGAAAAGCAGAACTCTGTAAAAAGGTCTGATTATACTTAACAGGCTTCAGGTATGCACTTGGGTAAAGCAACCAAGTTTCCATTCAACAAGCATCAGAAATATGAGGTTGGAAGCAGGGTGGAAATGCATCATTTAAACACCTGGTTTAGCTTACTTCAGTCTCCATTCAGTGCAGATGAATGCACAAGGATCAGACACAAACTTTCCCTGGAGAGCTCAAATCAAAGAGAGTATCTGCTCAAAGAAAGGTGGTGATTCATGCTAAAGATAAATGTGAAACTAAATACAGGAAATTTCCTGCATCTTCAGTTAAATATACAATTGTGGCAAAGATAGCCTGGAGCTTTTTCTTCCCCCCCCACATCAGTAAAGCAGAGCTATGTTTTTTTAACATTAAAAAGTGAGCAGCTGCTCAAAGATATGTAAAGGGTGCCCAAGGTATTTCCATTTTGTGCAGACTATGTGACTGCTTCCAAGACTTAAAAAGCTTTTAAAGAGGCAGCACTCTTTTTGTTTCTTGTAAACAAATAATAATAAAAAAAGCACTTTGCAGGTATCAATGGAAGGCCTAAATGAAAGTATTTTTTCTGGAGGGTCAAAATTATCCATGGTGCAGTGTTAAATCGAACAAAGTTAGGTTCTGATTTAGAAGACTGTAACTAATATGGAATATGAAACAGCGGCAGGACTTTGGAGACATTACAAGGAACACTCTTACATTTTGTTTCATGCCCCAGTTTAACATCTAGGAAGAGAAAGATCCACATCTCCTCCTCCACAGTGAGCAGGAAGATATGGTGAAGAAAATTCCATGATAAAGGCACCATTCAAACTGTTCTGGGATTTGTGTGTGTGTGGTACATGCATACCACATGTACAGTTCTACAATTCTAACAGTGATAAATCATGTCAGACATAAATACATGGTCTTAACAACAAGTCACAAAGTGAAAATGCTACATCACAGACTGCCTACTTACCTTATAGAATATTAGCAAAAGATCATCTAGGTTTCCATGCAAATCTCCTACGGGAAACAAAAATGTTTTAATAATTATGAGCTTGCTGAAATCATTCTAAGGAGCCCTTCAAGCTCATAGATTTTTATCATGTATGTGGATGCAAACATTTCAGGTGCATATTTAATCTTCATTATTAATTCAAAATTAAAAGAAAATGGGGAGAGGGATACCTAATTTTAACAAAATCAACATTTTGGACCAAATATGTCTAAAAATTGATCTTTCATCTTCTGCAGAGAACCTTTCTGGTTACAAAAGCTATTAGTTTAAAGGGTTGGGGACCCCTTTAGATACTGCTCACATAGTGCAAATGCAATACAAACATGAAGATGTAAGTTTTGCTTAGTAAGAACATGCTGTATTGTGAACAACTATGAATCTGTGTTTCCTTGATTTACAGAGGGGTTTTATTGGCTTGGTGAACAAATTATTGTTTATATGAAACCTCGCTTTAACAAACCCTTTCCTGGCAATTAAAGTAGATGCATAATCACATCTCCAAAAACATTATGTGTTTTGCATGTGTCATAGTATCCTTCTTTATACTACTTTACTATTGTATGTTGCTAGCTGTCAAGAGTTAATCACAGAATCATAGAATGATACGGGGTTGGAAGATCATCTAGTCCAACCCCACCCACAAAAGCAGGTCGCACCTAGAGCAGGATGGACAGGAACTTGTCTAGGTGGGTTTTGAACGTCTCCAGAGACTCCACAACCCCTCTGGGCAGCCTGCTCCAGTGCTCTGCCACCTTCAAAGTAAGGAAATTCCTCCTCATGTTGAGAAGGAACTTCTTATGTTCAAGATTGTGTCCATTTCCTCTTGTCCTCTCACTAGGCACCACTGAAAAAAGACTGGCCCCTTCCTCTTGACACTCACATTTGAAGTATTTATAGGCGTTGATCAGATCCCCCCCTCAGCCTTCTCTTCTCCATACTAGAGACTCAAGTCCCTCAGCCTTTCCTCTTAAGAGAGATGCTCCAGGCCCCTAATCATCTTTATGGCTCTCTGTTGTACCCTCTCCAGCAGTTCCCTCTCCTTCTTGAACTGGGGAGCCCAGACCTGGACACAGTACTCTGGATGGGGCCTCACCAGATCAGAATAGAGGGGCAGGATAACGTCCCTCCATCTGCTGGTCACAGTCTTCCTGATGCACCCCAGCATGTCATTGGTCTTCTTGGCCACAAGGGCACATTGCTGGCTCATGGTCAACTTGTTGTCCACCAGGACTCCCAGGTCTTTTATTTCAGAGCTGCTCTCCAGCAGGTCAGCCCCCAACCTGTGCTGATGCAGGGGCTTATTCCTCCCCAGGTGCAGGACCCTACACTCCCCCCTGTTGCATTTCATCAGGTCCTCCTAGCCCAACTCTCCAGCCTGTCCAGGTCTCACCATATGGCAGCACAGCCTTCTGCTGTGCTGTCAGCCACCCCTCCCAGTTTTGTGTCATCAGCAAAGTTGCTGAGGGTACATTCCATCTCTTCATCTGGGTCACTGATGAATCTAGTGAAGAGAAGTGGAGTCAGGAATGACCCCTGGGGAACCCCACTTGTTACAGACTTCCAACTGGATTCTATGCCACTGATCACGACCCTCTGATGTCTGTCTTTCAACCAGTTTTCCTGGAACCTCATTGTCCATTCATCTAGTCCACACTTCCAAAGCTTACCTATGAGGATGCTGTGGGAGACTGTCAAAAGCCTTGCTGAAGTCAAGGTAAACAACATGCACTGCCCTCTCCTCATCTATCCTGCTGGTAATGCCATCATAGAAGGCTACCAGGTTAGTCAGACATGATTTCCCCTCGGTGAATCTGTGTTTGCTACTTCTGATAGCTTTCTTTTCCTCCAGATGCTTTGAGATGACTCCCAGAACAAGCCATTCCATCATCTTTCCATGGATGGAAGTGAGGCTGCCCAACCTGTAGTTTCCTGGGTTCTCCTTCTTGCCCATTTTGAAGACTAGGAGGATGCTGGCTTTCTTCCAGCCCTCAGGCACCTTGCCTGTTCTCCAGGACCTTTCAAAGATGATGGAGAGTGGCCCAGCAATGACTTCTGCCAGCTCCCTCAGCACCCATGGATGCATCTCATCAGGATCCATGGACTTGCAGATATCCAGTGTACTTAACTGTTCCCTAAATTGGTCTTCCTCAACCAAAGGGAAGTCATCTTTCCTCTAGACTTTCTCTGTTTCCAGCAAAGCGCAGGACTCCTGATGGCTGGCCTGAGCAGTAAAGACTGAAGCAAAGGCAGCATTCAGCAATTTCACCTTCTCTGCATCCTCTGTCACCATGGCACCTGTCTCATTCAACAGCTGAACCATATTTTCTCTTTTGCCTCCAATATACTTGAAAAACTTCTTCTTGCTGACTTTGAACATCCCCTGCCCATTTTAATTCTAAGGAGGCCTTGGCTTTCATCATTATGTCTCTGCATGCTCTAACAGCATTTTTGTAATCTTCCCAACTGCTCAGTCCTCTCTTCCACTCAGTGTAAACTCCCTTCTTCCATTTGGACTCTTCCAGAAGCTCTCTACTTAACCATGTAGGCCTCCTGCTTCCTTTTCCTGATGTTTTTTTCTTAGGGATGCAACTATCCTGAGCTTGGAAAAAGAGATATTTGAATATCATCTCTTGAGCCCCCCTACCTTCCAGAGCACTAGCCCACGAGATTTCTCCAAGCATTTTCTTGAAGAGGCTGAAAGTAGACCTCCTGAAGTCCAAGGTTCCAGCCCTACTTTTGTTTTGCATATACTACCCACAATCCTGAACTCTATCTTTTCATGTTCACTGCAACCAAGGCTGCCCCCAACCTTAATGTCCTTTGCCAGTCCGTCTTTGTTTGTCAGTACTAGGTCCAGCAGTAAACCTC
>VZRU01018379.1:173393-208663 GCA_013398155.1 Pedionomus torquatus | reverse complement strand
TGCCAGTCAGCTGGGACCTTCCCAGTTTGCCAGGACTGCTGGTAAATGATGGAAAGTGGCTCAGTGAGCACTTCTGCCAATTCCCTCAGTACCCTCAGGTGGATCCCATCTGGCCCCATAGACCTGTTTATATCCAGGTGTTGGAGCAGGTCTCTCACCTTTGCATTATGAGGGCTTCATTCTGTTCCCCGCCCCTATCTGCTAGCTCAGGGCTCTGGGTACTCAGGGAACAGCCTGCTCTACTTGTAAAGACTGAAGCAAAGGCGGCATTAAGTACCTCAGCCTTGTCCTCATCCTTTGTCACTGTCCTACCTCCTGCATCCAACAGAGGATGGAGATTCTCCTGAGTCCTTCTCTTGTTACTAATATATTTACAGAAATTCTTTTTATTGTTTCTAATATCCATGGCCAGGTTATGTTCTAGTTGGAGTTTGGCCTTTCTAATTTTTTCCCTGATCCTTACACAGTACTCAGAATCATTGCATAAGGTCATTTATTCAAAGTAACCGGGGAAAAAAAAGGATGTCATTCTAACTGTGAGTGAAAAAAACCAACAATACAAAGCAGCAAAAAAAAAATTTAAAAAAAAACCCTGAAGGCTATAAATGATATTTCAGAAAATTGCAAAAATAATGAGAGGGAAACTCCAGCAAGGGTTGCCTTGTTAAGAGTTATCTTCCTGCTCACTGTGAAGAAGTTAGGAGAACGCAACATTGAAATTTCTGGTTTTCTCTGATAGTGCTTTTTATGAAAATTTGGTTAGTTGGTGATTTTCAAGGCTTTTAATTTGAACACAGCTCTGAGAGAGTCCTCTGGGGTAGAGGAGACAGATGAGTTACAGACTGACTTTACAAGATTCATGTCTTTAAAACAATCAAAAAAGGCTATTGATAATAGAATAATTAATAGAATAATTATAATAATTAATATATTATTTTATTATAATTAATGACAATATGATTGTAAATGAGTAATGAATTATAATAATTCATAATAACATAATAATTTTCTTAATGAAATGCCTACCATAGTAAGAGAGAGCTGACAGTAAGGTGAAGTCTGGGTGGGCTCATTTATCTTGCACTTTATATTTTGCTACTGTTAAGATCAGCTTCCACAGAAAATTACAGAAAAAAACCTCCACTGTTATATAGTATATTATAAAGCAAGATAACCTTTATATACAGTATATTCTTAAACACAAATGACACAAGTTCAAACAGAGCTGTGCCATGTAATGCCTCCCTCCCTCATCTCACAACAGGGCAGCAAAGGGTCTTGCTCAGGAGCATAGAGAATCATCAGCAGTCTTCTCAGTGCCTTGGCAGCCACAGACAGAAACTCCTGAGATTTGTGCTATCACCCTGTTCAGCTAAATTAGCAATGCTTTGCAGTCACTCTTCCTTTATGGTGGAGTCTTGCACACTGGAAGGAAGCGATTAACCCTTACACCTCAATTCCTTTAAAATAATGGTGCGGGGAATAAAAAACAAAAACAACCCACAAACAAAAGAAAGAGGACCACTTTTAACCACAAAGGAGCACTTTTAACTCAGAAAAAGATGACAACTAGTTTCTAAGTTAGCTTAGGACACCTTCACCAGTCCTACACCTTCACTGGTAACCCCTGCCTTGCAGCTGTTAAGGATTCCCATTTCATGATCACTGTTATCTCAGTGCTAGATGAGGAGGTCCCCACTATTCCCTGCTCCCTCCCCAGTGGTGGGTCTGGTGGTCATGCAGCCAAGTAGTGCATCAAATCTGGGAACTGGTCTGCCTGAGAACTGACTGCTTTTGTGTTAGCTTCCAGACAGATCAGTTTGCCAAGACAGCTCAGAATGTACCTGTATGCTCACGTGGGGCTAGCAGGAAAGGGTAATGGGATGTGAAGGAAGGGTGAAATATCTCCTTAAGCACCAGTTTAGCCTTACATTGAATTCAACTGTACTAGTTGAGGAGCTACAACTTGACAGATGTAAAATAATATAAAAGAAATCAAACTAGCTGCAACTTACCTGTTCATTCCTGAAAGCATGAAGAAGAGCATTGGCATCTTTAACAGTAAGGGGGAATGAGAGTCGAGGTCCATAATAGGAGTCCGGAACATTAATCTTCTTTTCAAATTCTATCAAACTTAAACCTTCATCCACCACCTGAGAAACACTAGGGCTGGTGAAAATATGAGAAACTGGAACAAGAGGGAAGAAAAACAGCAGTGTAGAAACTCCACCAGTCCCCCATAGGGGCATAATAGCATGAACTGAAACAGCTGAATGTAACTGATGCTTTACTTGCTGCACTATTACAATGGCTAATTCCTGTCTTATTCCCCATATTGTTCCACAATGCTAAAAACAAACAAACAAGCAAAACCCACCCAAATTAAAACACAAGGAAAAACTCTGTCTCAACAGCCAGCAGCTGTGGTCAGGATGTAAACCATTTTGCACTGAAGTTGTGGAGCAATCCACGCTCATAGGTAATGAGAAACGTAGCCTGCTACAGACTTCCTTCTCCCACAAAGCAAGGAGATTCAGAAGTCATGGCTGATCATACAATGACCATCATCTGTTTAAAGTTCAGTATTACACTTTTAATACAGGTTTTAAAGTTTCACTTTCATTGTTTCAATATTCTACGTAAATTTTTTAGACTGAATACTAGCAGGTCAGTGATAATTTAAAAAGTCAACAACAAAATCCTATTTATTCACAGTGGATTGCAAAGCAGTCCTTTCTGATACAACTAGAAGTCAATGCCAGCTTTTGTTTGGCTACCATAAAACCATTGGATGAAATAAAGCAAACAAAAACATAGTGGCAAAAGCAGAGCATAGCTTCTAATTTTCCTGGAACACTGGGAAAGCAGGAAGATTGCTAATTGCTTCCATCTGATATTTTCCTGACATATCTTTGAAATGTAACTGATTGAACAGTAGATTTCAGTGTTTTCTTCTTGCAGGTTGTCTTTATCACATATTATTCTAAAAGAAAGAACCAGACCCTAGAAGATGGTGTTCTGACAGCTGCTGTTGCAGAGCTGCTCGTCAGATGGTTGTTGTAAACACTTTTTGCTGGGCCACAAGTAAGTTTTCTGTAACCTTGAATAGATGCAACTGGAAATAAAAATGTATTATTTATTGCTGGAAGAATACCTGCAGCTGTGACTCAAACCTCACAGCAGCCAAAACTGGCATGTGGCTTCATAAATTGTGAGATTCAGAAAGGCCCATTTGTCTTGTACCTGGTAAAATTCATACTAAAGAAATAAATAGATAAAATACACATTTGTATCAACTCAGGTTTAAAAAACCCTCTTTTTTTTTATCAGCTCTTCTCCTTCGAGCTGATTAGCACATTCAGTGTCCAGCCATGTAAATGGACTAAGGCATCAAGTAACAGCAAGGTGCACAGGGTGCACTGCTTCCACCAAGTACAGTCTGATTTTCAGTCTTCCACCACAGTTCCAGCTTTGCCTGACCTGCCACCAGAACATCACCCATGGACTGAAATTACTAGTTCCCACTTACTTATCAGCCAAGGACAACTGCACTAAGTCTCGTCCCAGCTCTAGCAGTGGGTCTCTGGATGGCATCTGCCTCTATGCCCTACCCCTTGGGAAGCAGGTGGCTGCAGATCATGAATCCAGTTCCTCAGACCATCCAAAAATCCTCATTGCGTGTTCCAGCCAGAGGCTTTTCTCATCTGGCAAGACTCCTTCGGAGTCAGCGGTTTTATCAGCATTTCAAGTCAGGCAGACACCTGTCCGTGCCTGCTCCTACTCCAGTCCTCCCTTCCTGCATGCAGCAGGCTACCCAGCCCCTTACCTCAGAACATGAACCTGCCTTCCTTGCAGCCTTGCTTCCTTTCTGGCATGTGCCCAGGCTGAGAAACTCAATCTCCTTCTCTGTAGGGCATATCTCTGCAAAGTACACCCCATTTTCCATTTCTGGATGAGTCGTCAAAAGCCAGTCATGGTCATTAGCCTTAGAGTGCACTTGTGTCTCCTCAGGCAGTCTTTCCGCTGCCAGAGGAGTCAGTAATGGATGCCCTAATGCAGCCTGGGGATTAGTGTGCTGGCCGACGCGTACACCAGCTCACCACAAGTCCCATGCAGGACTAATTCTGAAGGATTTGGCACCTCTTTCATTTTAGTCATTTTCTAGTCAAAGCTGTCACAAGGCTTTGTCAGTTCACATTGAAAGATAGGGGCAAAAGCTTTTGACATGCCTAGTTCAGGCATCTGTCTTCAGAATGAAATAACCTCTGCCAGTGTCTGTATCTCTCCACAGAGAGCACAGGGAATGACCTGCTCTGTACTCTGACACCAGAGGTCTAACTCAAGTTCAGTGAGCTAAGCCTTTGTTGTTAGCAGACTCCATACAACTATCCTACAAAACACTAGCTATTAAACACAAAAACCCACAGCTACATGGAGTTGGTTTGGCCACAAAAAGCCCAGGGACTTGGTTCTCCTGACAAGACTACCTCACCATGGGTGCTGTTCAAACAAGTCACAGGTGCCATTGCCAAGGATGTAATTGCTATGGGGTAACAAGGAATCAGTTACTTCCGCAGCTCTGAAATCAGCTCTCTGTTCTGCCACCATCTGTGCACCTTCAAACTAACCACCTGAGAGCACCTCCAGCTCCTGAGGAGTACTCCTACATCTGCCAGACACTGATCCTCAGCCATTAGGTCAAAGCCAGATGGACCTTGAGCCCTCTAAGAGGATGAAGATTTCTGTAACACTCCAAACATTTATTCCTTCATTTAATTCCTGGCTCTTTAAGCTGCAAGCAACTGTGAATTAGTCCCCACTACAAAAATCAGTGTATGCAAAAAGTCTTGGAAAGGTGTTAATGCTGTAAGGGAGGCATCATGGGGAGTGAAACTGCAGAAAGCAGCACCTTTCTTTGTTCCCTTTTTTCAGCAAGGCTCCAGGAAGTGTTTGTCTCCTGCCCTGGTGACTTTGAGAGACAGAACCAGGGATGCCTTGGACTTCTAGTCCCACTGCTTTGCCCAGGACACGTCTGCAGCCTTCTCACCCTCAGTGTGCCCATGGAAGAGTAAATGGGTCACCTTATGCTGGAAAAGCCATTTCCAGCTTTGTCTGACCAAAGATGTTTCCACTGGAAGTCTGAGTAGGCATGCAGATTTTTTAATGGAAGGAGAAAAGTGTAAGGTGGAAAAGGTTTTAATTCTTACTTCCCACAAACTCTTTGAAAGTAGCCTTTAATCAGAAGCAGAACAAGAACAACACACACACCTATATAATCTCCCAATCACAATTTAAACTGCACTGACATCTTGAGCAGGATGAGAGGATGACAAATCTTCAGGGAACAACAGACAAACAATCACATCAAAAGCACTACTGTGTTAATGAGATGGCAGCTGCTTTCTTTTTTTGAAAAACATATTTTGAAAAAGATTCAAAGGAGTACAGTGACAAGATGAATAGTGGAGACTGAGTGGCTTATGATGTAAGGAAAACCACAGATCACAAAATCTTCAGGTAGCTTTCTCATCACATACTGAGAAGAATGGGCAACCTATTCTCTGATAAGAATATTATATACCATCTTCTTGGAGAGGGCTTTTGAACCATCCTATCACTAATTTAAGTGAGCATACACTGATGAAAATAAAGCCAGACAATTGTAGGTTTTAAAAAGCGCTTGGGAATAGCAAAGTCAATTTGAAGCCTCTGCTTGTTAGTTTACACTCACCGGGGCTCACTTCTTAAGACCATGATTCAGCAGAAGTGGGAGCACTTCATTAAGAATCACTCTATTCAGCACTTTAACTTTGCTTAAATCAGTGTGTCACAAAGGTCACTTAGGCAAGCAAGTAAGAGCTTGAAGTAAAGAATGCACACAGCCAGTAGCAGGACAAACATAAACACAAATCACACAACACACAACACAAATTTGGTATGCAATTTGTCAAAAAAAAACCAAACCCAGGCCCCAATTTAGCTCCTTTGCATAGGTGGCCTCAGCCATCTCTCTATTAAACAGAAGTAAGTAAATACCTTACAGAATCTTTCTGTTTCATTTTGGGTTCTGGTATTTGTAACATAGGGTGTTAGAAATGAAGAAATAACAAAGCAAGACAAAAATAAAGCCTTTGGAGCCATTATTAAGTCTTAACATTCAGTCCTAACAGATGAAAGTTTTAAGCAAGCAAGACAAAGGGGAGCTTTACCATAAACTATCCACTTTATCATGAGTTTCAGCCTTAACCACATCATCAGCTCCCAGTATCTGGAAGACCAAGAAACAGGTCACCTGTGCAGTGGTGATGAGGGGCAGCCCACAGTACCCTCTGTCCCTCCCTATCCACAGGTGGGGCCTGGATCTCCACCTGCCCACAAACAGCCTATGCATGTAGCAGTGAACTCTGTACCAGTCATGTTCTGAGCCCTACCAAGTCACCTGAGACACCTCACTCGCCTTTGTTCCTTCTGTCAAGAGACACAGCTAATAAAGGTAGAGAAACCGTATCTTCAATGAGCAGCTGTAAAATTCCCTTTTAATAACACAATGAAAATAGAGATCGACACTATTTTTCCAAATCTCAGACCTAGCGGTAGTATTTACTTTCCCACTCGGGTGGAAAAACTGAACTGAGTTGTGCTCTCAGCATGTAGAAAGTGTAGATAAAGTGAGCAGTGTCTGATTGTCTTTATGCTTGCCAATTCCTTCCCAGGAAGTTAAATGACTAAAGTAGATTTTTTTTGCAGAATACAGTGGTAATGGAAAAAGAAAATCAAAGGAAGGATTATTGTATCATCTGCCTTGGCTTTGAAGCAAGGCTCAGACATAATTTCTTTTTCTGCAGAGCACATAGAGCATTGGGCACTCTAAAGTATTTAAGAAAGAAAAATTGCCATTTCTAATGGTTTTCATTAGAATGCTGAACCACTTAATGGTTTTGATGACGTTTTTATCCTGCTATCAAAATGTCTTGTGCAAATTTTAATTGGAATAACCTGTGGCTGAATCAGATGAAAGAGAAAGGACATTCTCTTGTAATTTGATAAGAAAAGGACAGTCTCTTTTTAAACTCCACTGGGATTAGATCTATTCTCAATATGTTCAGGGAAGTCATGTTTGTTTTCTGGACTTAGGAATCACTTTCAGTCTGTCCTTCTGTTGAGCTTGACCTCAAAAGTAAATTTTGTCCAAGTATCCCAAAATACTTCAAAAATTAAAGGTTACTCTTTGAATAACAGCTTTAATTGAGATGGTTTCTAAAGATTTATCTCCAGCAGTCTAAATTTATCCATATACTGATACATGCTTTGCAGTGACATCTAGAACAAATTAAATTAAATAGCGGTCCATAATTGCTTCAGGGGAAAAAAAAAATCAGGAAAAAGAAGAGCAACCTCTTTCCCACTTTGATTACACCTGCACTAAGCCAACCAAGTCTTTCTGGATAATCACATCTCATAATTTAAGAAAACATGCATAGAAAGCTGTGAAAATTGGAGTCAGCAGGACTCCCATGAGCTTAAGGGCAGTAACATATAAGAAAGCAATCTGAGCACCCCTGAGTATTCTCATAAGGACAGCAGGTATCTGTTCAGTCTTTCCTCTAATCTTTTCTCTCTGAGTAGATATTGAGCAAAGTCAATACTTACAGAATAAAAAATTCTTATTACAGTATTTGGGAAATCAAATCTCAGGCCCAGCACATGCCCTTGACTGTAAACATCACATTGAAAATTAACTTTCTTCTCATCAGGTTTTTCAAATAGGAACTCCATGTTACTACAGCTTTTATCCTTACCTGAATCAGGATGAGTACAGTGATCCAGCATGAATGTAAAAAAGTTGGACAGCTGAGGACAGAATAAAAAAAGAACAAACACACTCTGATTAGTTTAGGGGATGCAACAAGCATTGCCATTCTCTTTGCTTTCTCAATTACTAACAATTTTCCATCTGGGGAATGTAAGACACTGCTGAAAGTTCCCATAGCATCATCCTGGAATAATGACACCACTTGTGTCCTACTTCCTCTCTGCTCTGAATTAGCAGATAGACACTATATGAATACATGCAAAGTTCCAGGGCTGATAACATTTTTGGGTGTAATTCATCTTGCCCATCATCCAGACTATTTCCCTGGACTTCCTTTGTAGTCAACAGAAAGACACAGTGCACTGGACTGACTTTAGACAGTGATGCTGGAATGAACAAAAAGCTCTAGAGGTTCCTAATTCCCTGAACTGACTCTAAAGAAAGCCTTGGCTGACCTGCCAAGAAACTGGTATCTCTGCTGTATGTATCTTGCCTCACAGATGCAGTTAAGATCACCCATACTGGGATGACCTGCAACCCCAGGGGTAACGGAGCTGTTGTATTGGAGCCTCTAACCTAGATATAGTTGTACAGGCAGAATGGTGTCCTGCAACTTACATGGTTATATATATAAATATACACATATACACACAACTTGTGTGTAAGGCAGGGAAGTGGTTTTATTAAACAGGACACAGCTTCGTAGGGTGAAAAAAACACATACTTATTTTGTTTATGCAACTTCATTCCTCTGCGGATAATGTAGCTGCTTGTACAGGAATAATTGAAGATTACAAACCTGTAGTTGATCTTGCTCTTCAGCATATTCAATTGACTGAAAGATACTCAGAGAATAGCGGCGCTTCATCTCTAGTCGGGCCACTGTAAGGCGGTACCAATTCTGGATGAGGATAGCAGCTCTAATGACTGACAAAACAGAAAGCAGTGTAATCTACAATGAAAACATGTGCTACCTTTGCAGAATTTTGCAGAGGGATGATGAATTCAGTCCGTTGTGCACAGTTAGCATTAAGATGAAACTTTGTAAAAGTGAGACTGAAAAAGTGTTTTCAGATAACGAATACACAATGCATTTACTGTTTCTGTCTTCAGGGATCCCAAACCAGCTGACTTGCTCGGGCTTGTATTGTCAGAAACCTTCCCTATTTCAGACAGCATCCATGTAAGAAGTCTGCCACGTTTAGCTGATGGGAAGTATGTGGGTTTTGGGAGGGTGAGGAAAGGAAGAAGAGAGGTGGGCCTGCCAACAAAATATATTTCTTCATCAAGCTGCAGTAAAAGGCTTCAGATTTTGCAAGCTGTAACACAAGCATTGTGTAATGACAGTTTGTTACAGCCTCTTTTAACAGAAAGCTTTTGACTGCAGAAATGTATTAGCAAGCCAGCAAAATTCAAACCTTAGGATAAAATGTTAACAAATCATATTGAAGGGCAGAATACGTTGCTTAAATAGATGTGCCAAAAGACACACAGGCGTATTTTTGGTTAACTTGGTGAACAAAGGAACAGTCACCCCAAGAATTCAATAGGACAGGGAGGTAATTGTTTTAAACTGAAACAGGGTAGATTTAGATTAGATACTAGGAAGAAATTCTTTACTGTGAGGGTGGTGACACACTGGAACAGCCTGTCCAGAGAAGCTGTGCATGCCCCATCCCTGGAAGTGTTCAAAGCCAGGCTGTATGGGGCTTTGAGCAATCTGGTATAATTGCAGGTGTCCCTGTCCTGGGGTCACGGGCTGGAACTAAATGATCTTTAAGGTTACTTCCAACTCTAATCATTCTATGATTCTATGTCAAAAGACCATTTTAGATATGTGCTAAATATGCATCCCTCTAAGCCCTTTCAGAATTTGAGTCTATTGTCCTGTTCCAGAAAACTGATGGAAATTCACTAAAGGACAGTCACCAAGACTGCAGCCTAGAGTGAAGGAGGCCCCAGTCACACCACAAACAGATCACATTCCCTTAGCTGCTCAGATAGAAGT
This sequence comes from Pedionomus torquatus, assembly GCA_013398155.1. Classification (NCBI taxonomy): domain Eukaryota; kingdom Metazoa; phylum Chordata; class Aves; order Charadriiformes; family Pedionomidae; genus Pedionomus; species Pedionomus torquatus. The sequence continues at coordinate 198,842 of VZRU01018379.1, read as the reverse complement.
TTATTAAGCAGAACAACATCTGGTGGCACAAAGAGGTCCTGAGGTAGGCACTGTCCTGTGGGGAGAGCTCCTCACATTCCTGTCAAGCAGTGACTGCTGTGTGAACAGTGGCTCCCAGAGAGTGTTATGCAGGACAATGGGAGCTTCAGGAGCTTGATCTTTCCCCACTTCAGATGAGGAGGAACAGATGAACTTAGCAGAAACTTCTGCTGTTTCACAGAGAGGTGACTGTAGTGGTTTATGGGTGCTTATCCACAAAAATCAAGTAACTTTGAGAAAAGCATTCCTCAGTCACTTGTTAATGGCTATTTAAAGATCAGCTAGAAAGAAAAAAAAACACATTTCAGATACTTAGGGCATGTGTAAGTATGGACTTACCATCCAGATAAAGATACCATACAAAATAGGAACAAAATGCAGCTGATGCCTTGAAGATCAAGCAGATGAAACACTAGCAAATTAAAATCTAGTCATTTGCTTAAATTATGGTCAGAAGGGGACTCTGTATAAACATGCTTAGCCCTACAGAGCACTAATAGGGGCAGTCAAGAAGCATTACATGTGTCACTGTGTAAAAGCGAGAAGACAGAGCACGGGGATATTGGATCCTGAATCTGTCCCAGTGCAGCCACATCACCACCACCATATTCTTGCCTGGCAACGAAAAATAGAGTAAGATAGAAGGCTGCTCTCAATAGATTTCTCATATACTCACTCAATCTTGAATGTAATTCTTTCTTGACTGATTCTTTACCTCTTTTTTCCTGTACTCTCAACAGGATACCAGTAAATAAGCATACAGGGCCAGAAATGTCATGCCTTTGCCTGCACCCCTGAAGCTAACACCTCACTTCAAGGAGTTTCCTAAGGAACTCATTCCTGAATAGCTGCTCAGCATAGGACACAGAAAAAAGTCTTTATGCTTCTGATCTTGGGGCAACAAGTCAAAGCAGCTGTAGGGCAACTCTATCAAAGGTACAAGGACCAAAGGAGTATGCTGATTTCAGCTCCTGACACTCCCAAGAACTACAGCTTGCTTTTGAGCACATGAAGAAGATCAGGAGAAGCACAGAAACAAAACTGAGACATTGTACTGAATTCCAGAGTTTGACACAACCACCACTGCACAGCACTGCAAATCCATGTAAAAGAAAAAAAAAAAGGAAACTAACACCAACACTAATGCCCTAATGTGAATATGCTTCTATTTTATCACAGTGGCCAAAATGACCAGTTGATACGGAAAAACAAACCAAGAGATAACAACGAACAATTCATCCTAATGCTTTTGCTCTCTGCAAAATAGCACAGAAGACTTCTGTACTAGAGGGACAACTCTTTACGCTAGTCAATTATTTTCGCTGATTACAAATACCAGGAATTTTATGACTAGGATGAGTGTCACCACAGAGTGAGCATGATTTTTTTCTTAAACTGACAGTTATGCAGGTAAAGAAAAACCTCCACGGAAGAGTGATTCTATTAAAAAATGCATAAAATTAAGAAAGTTTTTTTATAAAAATGTTTATAGGTGCCATAATAGCACGTTCTTTGCTTATTTTACCATTAATAAGTATGCAGTACAGATAAAGTGGTAAAGTTTTCTAGTCCAGGCAAGGCCAAAATCAGTAAAGACCCCCATCCTAGAAAAATTAGAACTGTAATCCTTACATGACAAAGACTGTCCTTCCTACTCTGCATAAACTCTGAGATCTCTCTTATTTGCTGTCCTTTTGGAATTCCCCTCCACCACAGATCTGAAAGCCTGACACATCACAGCAAGGTTGTTGTCAACTTTTCTGTTTAGAAGAGTACCTAAGGGGCAAAGCACAGCCACCAGCAAAGGAACTGATTTTCAGCATCAGAGCCATTAAACCTCTCATTAAAGCCCCCATGGGTTGCCTAATGGTCCTAAGCACTTAACATGGCACAGTTCCACGCATATCACATAAGACAGATATATATTGCCCACTATGGTTAATGTTGCAAATCTAACAGAATATTTCCTGTCATACTTTTTAATTATACTTATTACAGTGCTGTTATTCTCAGAACTGAATCAGAACATGATTTTCACACTAGGCTAAACTGCATCTATAAAATAAATTGTTATCAGTTGCAGAAGGTCTCTATACCAGCAAGTACCTGTTAAATTCATGTTATTAATGCATTAGAGGGGATGTACAGCCTCAGGCTGCAGATAGAACAACGGTTCAGCATCATTTGACTACTACTGAAGTGCAGAAAGAACCGCATCCAGCAAATGAAGAGGACAAAACATTGTCAAACAAGCATACAAAATCATAAGCCAGCTTTGCAGCAGCAAATCCTGGCTCCACACCAATGTGTATTGATGGTTGGAGACAAGAAAAAGTACAGCTCCATATGCCCACTCCAAGCTTTTGTACCCTCAGAAATATTCCTAACTCATCTCTGAGGTCTTTAAAAGACACATATATGCATAGCATGCCAAACCAAAGAGGAAGGACCATTTCCCAGTTACAGGTAAGTCTGGGACTCCAGATGTGGTACAGCACTGATGCTGCAGTGACAGCCAAGTAGTGTACACAAAGCTGAGGGCTACTTGTAAACCAGTCAGCTTGGATCCATGTAGCTGTGACTAAGTGCTCCTGATTCTTAGTCACCAGTTTCCCGTGACTTGTGTCTTGGTTTCATAGCCAAAGAGCCTTCCTTTTAAACCATTTCCTAAAACTATACACAGTGCCATAGAACATGGCTCTTAGCAGACTTGTAAATTGTGTTTTAATGACAAGTATTCAAAGAGAAAACAAAGGGTCTGAACAAAGGTCTAGCCAGCCCTGGAACCCATCTGCCTGTGTGTTTTCATACTAGGGCGTAAGGGGGATGATGCATTAGTTTTTTAATTGAACATTTAACCAGGTGTTGTGGAGACTTTCAAATGACAGCCTCAGTGACTGTCAAGGAGAATTTCAGCCCAGAAACTTGATATAGCAGAAAATTGATTCTGAGTGTCATCATAATGGCTCTGCTTTATTATACTTGCTTCATAATTGGGGTCACCCAACAGCAGGGAAATTGGGGCAGTTTGTCCAGGATTCAGGTGTTGTGAAGAGCCATAAAAGGTGCCCATCAATACCTTACCCCAGCTTTGCCAACGACAGAGCAAGCACAGACGCATCTGAAATTTAGTTTCTGTCCTCAATGCTGTGAATCTTTCCCAATCCAATCTGTAGATGTTAGAGGTGGTCTGCGGTTGCCTTCTGACCTCAGTCAGCATATAAAAGTTATGAAGTCTTTTAAAAAGAGGATAATTAGAAAATAATTTTCTCTAAACAAGTATTTTGACAACAGGACTAGGGGAAACATTCTTTGCAATCTTCTGTTGTTACACAGATAGCAACCACTGACCCTGAAGATGAAAGCAGCACTCACCTCGCTCTGACTTTCGGTCAGACACAGAATTGCTGCACCCCATGGTTCCAATGCTGCTGCCCATCAGTTTTAATCGCTGATGATTTGAAGCATGTTTCTCTCAGCTGTTGGCATTACAAACACTTCCTGTGTTGTTCCTTCAGCAGTGAAGATTATATCCCTCTGGGATCCTGTGCTCTTCCTAGCACCTTTGGCAGGGAGATGACTAGGAGGGAAGCAAAAGACAAAAAGAAGTGTTTGACAACACAGAATGCAAAGTACCTACAGCTCTTAAAAATATTGTACAGCATGTCCTACACAAACTGGACCTGATGAACCATGCTAGGTTTCTTTTTTGCATCTGATCACTATCAGACAATTTACTTCTTACATGTTAGCTGAAAGTTAATGTGCACCACTGATATCTTAATCTCAAGCAAAGCTATTTAAAGCCTTACTACTAGGGACAAGGGACTACAGAGGTATGCTACTGATCATTCTCATGATTTGAAAATTGGAACTGTGGAATTTTAAAGACTTTAAATTACATCTGATACTATTGCTAAGAAAACCCCAAACCTCAGCCTTCCTAAAACTCTGTTAATTTGAAAAGGTGCCTTAACCACTCTTTTTATCACTTCAACCCTCAGTGTCATCACCACTAAATTCACATGGAGAGACAATGCCATAACAAATTGCTTCATCACCATATTTCATTTAAATAAAACATCTGATTTTCTGTTGTATTTCTATGGAAACATTCTAAACAAAAGATTCAGTTTCATTAAATAGATGAACAAAGTGCATTTTGCAGTGTGGCCTTTTGGGATTTTCTCCTGGCACTTGTTCATCTCTTCACTAGCTGGTATCATTCACTAACACAGTATACTTCCTAATGGTCAAGTGCAAGTGATTATGATTTTCCTGAAATATAAAATGGGTCAGTTTCTAAGTAACAAGAAAGCCACCAATGCTTTAAGAGAGACCAATCTTCATTTTAGCCAAAGATTTCTTACATGATCACATTGGCCCATGAAGACTCTTTTCCCCAGAGTTACATGATTCTCCCTGATATATCTAAATTATTGCATTAGTTCTTTTATTTAATTTCTATTCCTTTTCTTTTAACTTGAGTTTTAACGCAAAGAAACTCATCAGCATAAAAGAAATGCTTAACTACTTTTCCTTTGGATTTACTAGCAGAAATAAGAATAACAGGGGGAAAAGAGAGAGGAAAACACAAATGGACAACTAGCCTATTTTTTATTTCAATAGTTAGAACACATTTTATTGTTGTGGGACTATTTACAGTTCACATATACAGAGTTAGGTTACATTGTTTTAATCACACGATTTTTTTATAGCTGTGGGACTTTTTTTCAGGGTCCCACAACACAAAGGTATCCTACAATTGAGCTGGGTCTGCCACCTTCTAAGTCAGTATTTATTTCAGGGAAGAAGGATTTATAGTTTTTTTTTCCCCACAATGAACTGCTTTTCTTCCCTCTGAAAGAGATATCATGAAATCCAAACAAGTGCTTTTATGTTAATGTTGAGCCAATAAGTGGCTTTGACAGGATATTGCTAATAGTTCACATTTCTCTTCTCTCCAAGCAATTGTTGCTTTCCTGAATAGCATCTCCTCACTTGCCCTCTAAGGATAATGTCAGGTCCTCATTAGCCTGTCTCAAATCAGCCAGCCACAACTTGAATTGGGATCTGAGGACTAGGACCAAGAACAAAATAGAACTTACAATCTATTGCAGCAAAACTATCTTGATTAAAGGTTGGCCCAGCAACTGGCCAATAGAAGCCCCAGACAGAACCATCACACCTCTCAGGGCTACATCCAAGCTATAGCAAACAATGGGCTGACCCAAGAAATGGGGATCTGAATCACTATTGTACCTTACTTTCCATGACTCAAGCTTTTCTCCCAGTTGTCCCTACTCTTTGCTCAACCTACCTCTAAATTCATGGCCTTCTAGCACCTACGCTAGCAAAGAAATAAAAAAGGTAGAGACATAGGGACAGAAATTTTATGATGACAGCAGTAAAGGAAGTCTGAAACATACACTTGAAGCTTGGAGGGAAGCTTACACAAATTTATCCTATCATTAAACTTCTTAAAAAGGTAAAATCTGGCCATCAGAGAGTTAGTCCAGGGGAACAATCATCACCTTCAGTCCCCAATATCTACATTCTAATAAGGCCACTGCTACCTTATTTCCTGATGGCTTCTTAGGTGGCTACAGAGCCACTCTGCTCACTGACCTGCATGTCCAGACTCCAGACCAGCCACAACTATTGAACATTCCAGCAAGCAGGGTCTCTACCCAGGCCCAGCAAATTCACTTCCTGCCCTTCTTTGATTATTAAAGAATCATGAACAGGTGGAAAGGAAGCTCCAAAGGAAAAAAGTCTCTCCCCACGCCCAAGGTAGGTTGGCTCAAGCCAACTCCCGCTCTATGCCAAACCCTGACTTCCTGGGCAAAGGCATAGAAAAATACCAGGCAAAGGCCATGAAGGCCTTCCATGGAGAAGGTTAAAAAGCAAGCATTTAAATTATTAGAGTAATTTCTGTGAGCTATTTACTATGTGGTGTAGCAATGTCTGGTGAAAAATCATTTGCCATTACAAAATTTCCCCAAATGATGGCTGATGAAATGGAAAGCTGGGCGTTTACCAAGGTATTGAAAAGGGCTTCAGAGATACAAGGTAGCTGGATGAGAATTTGGGACATAATGCTGTGTTAGCATTCTGGATACTATACCACTGATTCACCCTTAAGAGAGAATCTGTCATGTTCACTAAAAAGCAGGCAGTAATTCAATTTCTACAGGCCAGTGATCTGTCCCACTTTTAGATATAACTCCAAGAAATTGCTACACTTCTCTCAGTTCAGCAAAAAGGCAATTTTGTGATGGACAGGCACTGAATACACAGCCCATCCAGTGAAGCAAAATAAAATGTCATTCTAACTACACCAACAGACATGCATCAAGCTAAGCCAGGGTGGCACATGCTGCTCTTTTTCTGGATAGGAGTCACTGAACGTTACACTGCAGTTGGTGTTCAGAAATTTAGGGTTCAGAACCTGAGGCGTTGAGAACCCAGTTTACAGAGACAATGAATCAGCACTATCTGATCCGGATGTAATAGGTGCTGCCCAAAATCAATCATGCCTCCAGTTTGTCAGTCACGTAAAGACCAGGCTGCCTCAAGAATAATGGAAATCTTGTAAAGATTTATTAGCTGACTTTTAATGAAATCAGACTGCAGGTCCTTTGGGCAGAGAGCCATCCGTTCAAGCATATCTTATCTTTTAAAATTAGATGAACTGTGCTACTGGCAGACAAGTGTAAGCTAGGTCAAGCCTGAGGATATGGAAGCCATAAGAATAAGAGCCACAAGGCTTTCTCTTTTTAATCTGTCTTTGTTCCATTTGTGTCTTACCTTTGATAAACAAAGGACGAAAGGCTCCTCCCTTTATTTTTGTTGGGATGGGATTTATGCTACAATTATGCTACTTCCCCTACAAGTTGTTTCAATGGCTATCTCCAGCAATGTGCCTCCTTCCCCTACTTTCCCAAGTGTGTTTATGAACAAGTAGTTATGATCTCCTCCCAAAACACGTCTTAGAAGGTATATTTGGTGGGAGAGGTCATGAAATAGGGACAGTTTTCTCTATAAAGATCAGATGGATGGATGGGTGGTTGCTTGCAATGTTGGGGGCTTTCCTTTGATGTCTTCTTGTTATTTGTTTTTTAAATTTTTGTGACTCATGGACTTTCCTTTTTATTTTACTTTGGAAACAAGAACTTCAGAGAGCTGAGAAACAGATGCTGCAACATGGTTTTATGATGATTTGCTTCTGTGCATTGCTGAGGGAATGAAGCAGGAAAGAGCAAAATACCCTACAGCAGAGAACCCAGACATTAAATCACAATACCTAGGTTAGTACCTGCAGAATGACAACTCTTTAAAGATGCCGTGTTGCCAGTTGGGATTGTCAAGGATGGGAATCCAGAGATGACTAGAAGATTTCTTTAGCTAAATGGCCCACTCTGCAGAAAGCAGAATGAAGCAGCAGTCAACTTACAGGATGAAGGAGAACCTGGCTAAGACACAAAAGCACTGTAATTTTGACACCAATGCTGAATGTGGTCTGTCAAGGTGCCTATATGAGAATATCGTGGGCAAAGCAGTATGTTTTTAGGTCTCTATTTCACATCCATGGGACAAACTGAAATGTCTATTAAATGTCTTTTGGTGATTATATATGTGAGAGAAAGAAATGAGAAAACCTTTTTGCTTACAGACAATTTCTTCAGCTTTCTCATAGAAGCACGCTAAGCTCAATATAGAACTAAGAGAATCATTTCTAGCAATGGCTTTGTTGACATATCTCAGTGTTTGGGCCAGGAATCAATAGGGAGTGGATACAGTAAGATACCGGAAAGCCAGCAAAGCTTGAAAGAAAACAGGATGAACATGGACCAGTTCATTAATGTGGACTCAAATTTCCGAGCACAAAAACACACTGCAAAAAGAAATAAAAGCAAGAGCTGCAAAGGTGTGAACATGCAGAGATTGTTCAAGCAATCACTGAGTTCAGGAACTGCATGGAAATTCCAGATATCTGTAGAAAAATGATAGGAAAAAGCCAGTTCACGCTATTTACAATCAATAAAGGATATATTTGCACAAAACTTTTACACTTATTTTGTTCAGAAGATGAATAAACAAAGCTAGTAGCCTAATTTTTTGTGCAGTGAGAAGACTTTGGGGAGAATAATTTATAAAAAATATGGGGAATAGCAAATACAATTACACAAATGGGGTGCAGATCACCTTGAAGTATGAGCAAAGCTATCATATCACTTTCCAGAGTTAAATACCTCTAGGGGGGAGATTCCTTGAGGAAGCAAGGATAAAACTAAAAATCCTGAAGCAAAGTTAGCTCTAGTAGACTGGACCCAACTGGAGCATAAAAGTCAACAACTGTTCTAGCGTATTATCCTGGAGCAAAAGGAGAATCTGAAACACGTGCCACCTTGCAGTTAATGACCAGAGACTTAATGATATCCCATTTAATTCTCCTTACTTGAAGGAGGAAAGTGACGAAAAAGCAAAGCTCCAGAATAAATATGTGTTGAAATCTCAACCAGTTTAAAAATGAAATTCATGCTTCAGCTGAAATTCATGCTGGTTTTAATAAAGTTTAAGCTAAGCACCAGAAAAAGGTTCAAAATTATCATTGCAAAAATACTTTTTCCTAAACCAAATACTACATGAAATACAGTAGTCTCAAAGCTATTTGATCTCATTTGTACTAAGTTCTGGATAACTGATGCAGACCAGGTCAAACTTTATAACTTGAAGCACACTGATTTTTCTCAGGGTAAAATTATAAACAGTCCCACATATATCTGTCATGCCCTACAAAGACTTAGGATGAAGTAAATTTGCTCTTTAAAAGCAAACTAAATATGTATCTATACCCCACCCAAAGATATTACCTGGTTTTTCTTTCTGCTTCAGGAACACCGAGATTTTTTCCACAAGAGTACCTTTAGAAGATTCTTTAAGAGAAAGCAGACCCTTTTGGGAAGCAGAACTGCACAATGAGGGGTGCAGCTCTGTAGAACAGGTGCTCCAATTCTCTCTGGGGCTCTGGAGCTCAGGAGCTGCAATGTATTTGCTCTCCACCTATTTATACAGCTTCCCAAGAGGAAATTTCTTGAGCACTGCTCTTCAGAAACAGTCAGGGGAAAACGCCGTTTTCATCGTCCAGCCTGATGTGAAAGCTCATGGCTGCAGCCCTCTAGCTGTGCTGTATGTGTGCTGTTGAAGAGCTGTTTGGTCACCATGCCTCCTGAATCTCAGGCACAGAAAGGGATGGGCTGAAGTTATCTGTTTCGCATCTGAAGTCACATGATCTCTTTCAAGAGGAACGGCCTTTCTGCTGTGTTGAGGCAATGATTTGCATTTTAGCAGATCTAGCACACTGGAAAAAACCGAAAGGGCTGTCCATGTATTTGGCTATCTGGCATGGTTATGAAAGCCCTTAAGAAAAGAAACACTGAATTTACTACGAGACATTGTATCTTGCATAATAGTGATATAGGTGTCTCCAAAACAGACATATTCAGATAATGGAACAAGTATGAAGCACTCAATTCTTGTGCTCAGAAGCACTGCACTAATGCCTGGACATTTCATTTCTACATGTTCATGTGCATGTTCTCCCATTAAACGTGTGACTGGAACTCAGTGGACTCAGCTGATGGTTCGACTTGTCTGCTTCTCATTTGACTGTGCTGCAGCGTTGCTCCTCTGTGCAGTCAGGAAGCTGTGGCACTGCATGCTTTGAAATCACACCCTGACCCCTGGCACCTCTGACCCAGCTCCTCACCGTGCTGACCACGGTGTCCTCAAACCAGGACACACGGGCTGTCAGATACAGCTCAGACGGCCGGGGAAGGGCAAAGCCCAAGGCGAGTCATTACTGCCCACTGCTAGAGCAACAACCCCCAAGGAACCTCCTGCCTCTGGCATGGGGCTGTATATCGATAGCATAGGGACGTGTACAACACCAAATCACTCAAAAATATTAGAAGTCAGTAGATGTCTGGTATCATAACATCATCAGCATTGTCTTCAGCCCAGCTCTCAGCACCTATACATCACCTTTACCCCCAGTCTGTCCTTCCACCCCTGTCTGAAAGCCAAGAGGGGCTGCTTGCTGTTGTGCACTGATGAAACAGAGCACAGCAGCCATTTCTGTGGGGTCAGTTGGGGGCCCTGTGGGTCCAAAAGGGACAGCAGGTCATAAAGCATGCTGTGGTGGGAGGAAGCTCCACACTGATGGGCAGAAGACAGGGATTACCACGCTCTGCAGCATCTCCATGTGATGGAGTCACACCAGGACTGGATAGGGAGCAAAAGATTTCTGGGAACAGAGACAAACAAAGCAAGATCTTCACTCTCCTGCCCCAAAGGTCTAATGATACTGCAACGTGGTATTTTCAGGAAATCATTGCCATCAGTCTGGTGACAGTTCTAAAGACATCAACCACCACTGTGAAGGACAGAGTGATGAAATCATCTTTTTGTACAGACAAGTGCCCTTCCTGCAACAGAACAGATATATTTATTAATGTGCAAAAGACATTTAAAGTGTCAAACCAGCAGAGCAGAAGGCACTGTGTGAATGCACTGGTTTGATTGACTGAGCTAGTTCTCTGAGGTTCTGTAGTCCCAGACACAAGCTTCCACTATCAAAGCTGTTCCTCTCCTGTGAGACGAGACAGTAAATGGAATACATACCAGGCGTGATAATTCTGCATGACCCAGAAGAGTTTTGATGTTTGTTTTTCTGGCAGGATACACTTTCCCTGATCAGAGTTACAGTAGCTAATCATTTATGTATGATCGTGCTGATCTGCCAAAATGCATGCAAGCAAAAATACATCATAACCTCTTTCCACTGCACTCTGGGGATACGTGTTATTTATAAAATATTTACTGTACCTGATAAATTCATCTATATTGGCATTTACCAAGATCTCTGCATAATGAGAGGCTATAAGGCTTGTTCCAACGGCCAACAAATCCATCAGAAGCGTTTCATCCAAGATCAATGGGAGAGGGATCAAACCCTTAGCTGCTAGGTTCTATAGGGCATAAAGCCTCCACCGCAAGTTTTCTTTTGTTGTTCATGGAATTTGTTTGTCCTCTGTCTCAGGGTTCTGATGTGCCCAAGCAACCTGATAAAGAGTCGGTCTTGCTGGATCAAGCCACCTCTCCAGTTACATTTTGGGATCACAATAACATGCAACTTGAGGAAACACAAATGTGCTTTCCAAATTAACCTTTCCTGTTCAAGTCCAGGACATAGGCTGTACCAAACAAGCCCATTCTCTCTTTTACATAGGGCAAAGAGAACATATCAGTCCAACAAACAAGGACACATACACTACCACTTTTTTGTTCAGTAGTCATGTATCACAAGCACACTTAAGGTGCTGGAAAGGGTTTTAGCAAGCATCAACAGCTGCAACAGAAAGTAGGTCAAAAAATTCTGATAATATGTTGTTGAGCAGTCTAGCATGACAAGAAAAAACCCCAGTTACATTGTTAGCACAGGAATCAGGACATCCCTTTACAAGCAGCCCTTCCTGATGTAATAGCACGTATTCTGTTTCCCAAATACTTTGGAAACATTAATCTCCTGAGCAAGCCTCCATGCAGGCATTCCACATACATAATTCAAATTCTGCTTCAGGCCTATTTCTCAGAAGCTCCCACTACAAAGTGATGTAACCAATATTTTTTCAGAAAGACTGAAGATAATCAAAGTCAAACAGAATGTGCTCCTTCTGAGACCTGGCCATGGTTCCCCTCCTCTTACCCTTCCAAGCTCAAAGAAGTATTTTCCTGTGACTCAATGAAGCATTTTAAAGTGCTAGCCAGGGGACAAGTCCCTGCCTGAGAGACCTGGACATCCAGTAACAAGCTGAAAGTATAAAAGAAACAGAAGAAATAAAGAGAGAAATAAATCTCTGGAACAATTTTAAATTCTGTCTCAGTGAGTGAGACAACAGAAATCTGTTCTCACAAATTAGGTGGTGTAGGTTAAGTTGTGTGAACAGGAAACATCTCCCTGCTCCCCCCTCCAGCCCCCCCAACAATAAATAAAATACATCAAAACTAGCAGAATCCTTGTCAAAAAGAACACAAAATCAGAAATGTGAAAGAAAGGCAGCTGTAGGGCCTCCAAACTCCTGAAGGCCAAGAAAGTAGACCAGAACACTACAAAAGCACCAGGATACCTTCTTAAAAATGAGAACATATTCTTTTAAAAAGGAAAATTTCCCAAATTATCAGCTGAATGCAGATTATTCTGGGAAGTAATGACTAATGGCCTAATTTGCACACTCTACCTCCCTCACAAGTTAGCTTCAGCCTCCACTTAGAGCCTATAGAGATGATAGCTATCTACGGCACTCAGGTTCTGCCAAATCTTAGTAAAGCAATATGAGGGAAAAGAAATGGGCACAAAAGTTGCCTAATGGACGGTTTGATCTCCATTTCGTTGGTCTGCTGAACCATAAGATGCACAGACAGTGCAAAACCTACGTCTGGGAGCTTCAAACCTACCGGGCTGTCTCATCCCAAAAGGTGCTTCTGGGTTGAATCAGGCTGTCCGGGTCAGGGGGGTGTCACAGATCTGACTCACACACTAGTGATCAGTATGTAAAAGGATTTTTGAAAATTATATTTTACTGTTTTTTAAAGATNGCAGCAAAGTGTATGGAAATGATTTTCTTTCACCTCTGCTTTCACCTTATCCTTATGAAATTGCTTCTAAGGACAAAAAGACAATCTTCTACCTTGTAACAGCGAAATATGCAAAATATTATTCAAGATTGAAGCCAACTAAGACATTTAGCAACAAAAAAAAAAATACACTGGGTTGCTTATAGGCACCACAAGCTTCCAAAAATTAACGAGGCTATCTTCTGTAGGCCGAATAATAGTTACTGTTGGTGACTTTTAACCAGGGTCCCGTCAAGGCTGGGCAGGCGGCCTTCCACACGCCGCTCCCTTTAGGGCTGAGAGGATCTGGCGAGGACTGGCGAGGAGCTCAACGCTGCCGGCGAAACCTAACGGATGAAACGAGGCAGCTCTTGCCTGGCGCGACAGAATTAAAAGGAACACCTTACCCCCCCCGGCAGGCCGAGCCNCGAGGCAGCTCTTGCCGGGCGCGACAGAATTAAAAGGAACACCTTCCCCCCCTCGGCAGGCCGAGCCCCCCCCCACAGGCCGAGCTCCGCAGGCCGAACCCCCGCCGTCCCGGGGGCAGCGGGGCGCAGAAGGTCCTGGGTTCGAGCCCCAGTGGAACCAGTGCCTTCAGTTCCCAGTGGAACTCCCTTTTCTCCCACCCCCGAATTTTTCGTCATTCCCTTGAAGACGGTAAATCTCTGCTTTTTTTTCCCCCTCTCTGAAGACGGTCTCTCCACCGTCCCCCCCACCAGCGCCACGTNTCTCCATATTGATTTTATTAATTAAAATAATATTTATTATTTATTTTTATTTATTTATTAAAATAATATTAATTATTTTAATTACTAATCCCCAGGCACCATTTTGCGGTGGCTGGTTGCCCTGGTTCGTGCAGAGGGTAGCTGATGCAGGGGGATGTGGGCCTTGCTGCGCCAAGGCCTTGTTGAGCTGCGGGTCACCCAGGTGGGGGAACAGGCAGCTGGAAGCCTAATAAAAGTGTTGCCCCTCTTTTTTAAGCCTGCCTGATCTATGGGACATTGGGGGCTGCCGGCACATTCCTCTGGGCCCCTTCTCACGCGTGCAACTTAGGGCTGGGCTGGCTGCTGTGGTGAAGAGCCGATGGGGCCTCTGCCAGCCGCAGGCCAGAGGCTTCATCCTCAAGAGAAGCCTTTCCCCACCAGCGTGAGGAGGGATGCCTACCCGACTGCAGACCCTTGGCCAGCTAACTGAGGAGCCTGCAGAGACCAGCGGCAGCCGTGGTGGCAGTGGGGAGATGCTGTGGCCTCCCAAGGTGGTGGGCAAAGGCTGCAGCCTGATGCATCCCCAAGGAGACGTCTCAGTGGGGCAGGTGGGAGCAGAGCTGCCTTCACCTCTGTGTTCGGAGAAATGGTTGGGTGTTGGGGAAAGGGCAGCGCTTTTCGCAGCTCACAGCTAACAAACGTGGTTAACTCCATCTTCCTTTCCCCCTGTACTGTGTGTATTGTTGTTTTTATTAATCAGGAAAGAAAGAGAAACCTCGGCTTGCCTCAGAACAGCTAGACGTCTGAATTATAACATCTTATCTCATTTTGCACGTGTAAGCCTTTAGAAAAGGCAGACCTCTGGGCACAGATACTGCCATGGCATCTGTCTGTGTGTGGGAGCCCTAACGAGTGCTGGGGCCAAGGCATCTCTGCAAGAGGAGGAGGAAGAGGAGAGCCTCTTAGCTCCACTGAGCTGGCATTTGCTCTTGAGTCTCTTTGCAGAATCAGAGCAGGAGGGTGTGATTTGACTACCTTAAAAATGAAAGAGAAAAATTGGCTTAACTTTCTTTAATCAGGATCTTATTAAGAAACTTACCTTAATCATTATCATCTTAAGAAAGCTATTAACATTTGTCAGTGCTTGCTCTTACTAAAGAAACACTCTGGGGTATGGACAAGCTGCAGTTAGAGATTGCAGTGCAATACAGGGATACCTGGGCTAGGTTGTAAAAGCTTTTTTAGGTAGAAAGCACCCATATATATCACGTAGTGAGACCTAGCAGGATGAGGTCATAAAATTAAACACTGTAATGTCACTAAGGGCATCCTGCAGCCTGAAAGTGCAGATGTACGCAGATCTGGCTTTCCTCTGCTTAGCTTGGTTAATGGCGTGTTTGAGCCATTTCACGGAAAGGTGAAGCCAAAGTGATGTATTCCTCTTTGCAGGTAAAACTACCTTCCACAGTTGGCCTCCTTCAAGGATGCAAGCTTAAAGCTGAATCAGCCCTAGCCAGACTTCTCCTAATGTAATGTATGCAAGCCTTCAATGTAGGTACTTCCTATGTAATTGCAATGATGATCCCACAGTGTCTGTCCTGCCAATGACGGCCACAGCTCCCACAGGTGCATGCCTTACAGGCCTGATCCTGATGGCCAGCACCAGGCAACTAGCTGCATTGTGTTTTGTTGCATTTAGGAAAAAGGCTCCTTTTCAGAAGAGGACTTAAGCTAACACTTCACACTCCTTGAAAGGACATGTTATTTGAAGAGACAGATCTTCAGCATGTGTAGACCATCACAGATCCATCCATTTCAAGGGGATTTGCCTGAGGCTCTTAAGAGTGTTGGCAGCCTTGCTCTCTCAGCACGTCTGTATCCTAGTTCTGAGAGATGCCTGTGCTTCACACATACATGTATAAATGTGTACGTTCCCTAACTGTGCTAAAACCAAAGTGCGCCAGTCACGCATTTGTGCTGAGACATTGCGCGTCGTGTGTGTTCAGCTCCCAGACACATGAAACCGTGTGCACCACTCCAGTTTAGCTGTCTGGCACTCTGACTGCAGGAGAAACATGAAATCACTATGTGGAATTGCACTTCTCTCTTACACATGAGTACTTCTACGTCCTGCTTCCCCACCGAGGGCACGCGCTTACGCACACTGCCGGTTGGACAAGCACCAGGGCAGCCTCCATGCCCATGGGGTTTTGAAAGCTCATGGATGCACAGGTCTGCTGTGCTCAGAAGAGAATTCATTTCTCATAAGAAAGCTACAGGCAGAAAGCAGTAAGTCTGCATAAGATGCTGGAACAAGGCGCCTGAAATGGTGGCCAACCATGACTATACCTGCTAATAAAGCAAGACCAAGGTATGGAATGCAGCACTGGCCTCTGGTCATCCATGCTGCTTAATTCTTAACAAACTCCTAGTAAAATTGTGGTTTAGGCCAGCTAACCCAGCTGAAGGAGGACATCTGGCAGGGAGCATCCTTTGATACTGTGTCAAACAGCCTCCACCCAACTTGGATTCCCCTCTCCTGCCATCCCAGGGGCTCCACACCTTTGTGTACCCACACACCTTTGCATCACACCCCTGGAAACAAAGCTCTACTCATCTTCATGCAGTAAAATCCAATGCTGCAGGGTGGCCTTTGTGTTATTTCCCATTTTCTGAAGGAAGAAAACACACCAAAATATCTGAGGGCTGTAAAAACATACAAAAATATCTTGGGTCCGATGGGATACAAGCTAGACCTGGAGATGTGTGGCCAAATGGGTGAACCTGCCTGACCAGTTTCTACCCCTGCTTTATGGCACTGCAAATGTCATCAAATTGTCCTGCTTTAAAATGTTTGTGTCAGGCACAGTTTTGTTCCATAATCAATACCAGGCTAATTTTTATCCTTTTGTTGTTGTTGTTGTTGTTGTTTTATAACAGGAAAATTTAGCTCTTTCTGCCACTGGATTGTATACTGGTCTTAAAATCTTTTCTGTCTTCTGTACCTAAAAGTATTTGTATGCCTGCTATGAATTAACTACGTGATTCATTTAGCAATGCTCTCTGCAGTAGCCAGCAGGGTTTTGCTGTTTTCAGTTATTAAAATGAAGGACCATCACCAACATTAGAAACAGAGGGTCTGAACTGCATAGTATTTACACAGAGACTTCAATGTTAAGGCTCTTCTTCTCTTTGCGTGAACTATTTTTGGTTTCTGAATGTGTCTGCAGACACATCTTTAAACAAAGGCTGCCCTTTTTTTTTTCTGTGGGGAGAGAATTTTATAACTGGGGAGGTACCAGCCTTGAGAGCATCTCTTTGGATTAAATGTTCTTTGATAATAGCTGTCCTATTTCTGAATATGACTTCTGAGCTATTGCACAAAACCAAGACCTATTTGAAAGGCAGAACTGGCCATAAACTGAGCTGATTTTAAACTGCTCGGGGTGATGGGGTAGAATTTTGTTTCACTTTTTTTTTTAATTATGGTTGATGTTTTTTCTCTGGGTGGGCAGCTTTGCCCCCTGGTGACCTGTGCTTATGAGACCATAAGGCGAGACGCTGAAGCCCTGGTTTTCCACGAGATATGTGGATGAAGGTATTTACGGATATTTAAGCTGGGATTTTCAAGCCCATAAGATTTAGATACCTCTCTGCTTATCAGTGCAGAGAGAGAATAGACATCTGTGTATCTGCAGCAGCTCTGGAAATCTCTGTCTCTGTGGCAGCCCATTTCAGACCCGCCAGCAAAGAGAGGAAGAGAGAGAGCCTTTCCCAGTCACTGTGTAGATCCCGGAGTGAGATGCCACAGCGCGGCAGATGCCCAGAGGCAACCATGGTACCCTCAATGAGGTTCAGGCTTGTTCACCCACCCCCTGGCTGGACCTTCTGGTGGACCTCCCTGTTCTGAGAGGGGTGCTGCATATGAGTTGAAGCCCCTGAGTTAAAACCAGGAGTGTCCTCCTGCCCTTGGGAAAATGATCTCCTTCCTGGTGCCTGGGACGAGCCGCCCTGCTTACTTGCCCCACCGTATGTTGGTGCTCCCCAGTGATTAGGGTGAGCTGTGTCCATGCAGGGGTCTGGCTGCGATAACACCCCCTCTTCCCAAGAGTAAAAGAGTAAAAGTCGGAAAAGCATTGGGTTGAGGGGGTTAAACTGCTTGGGTCTGAGAAAAGCAGTGATGGTAGGCTCGTCCCATCCCTGTTGCATCAGCACTGGAGGTGAGGCTGCAGAGGGATGCCATACCTGACATCCAATTTACAACACATCTCAAATTTGTGGGTATCCAAAGGCAGGTGAGATGGATCCTGCCCCAGGGGGCTGTTTCTGAAAAGTCAGTATCCTTGCTTTTGCAGCATTTTTTGAATGGACATAGACCAGAAGACTAGAGACAGGTCTAGCTTAATTCAACAGCAGTCCATGTCATCTGTGCAGCACTTCAGTCTATTCCCTTTAATCTATTCTATTGTGCAATCTGAGATCTTTTGAAACAAAGCAAGCTGCTTCTGAAGCAGTTTGCTTTCAAAAACTGTCATTAAAAATTCACTGCTAATTGCACATAATTAACAGAGATTGGAGGAATGGGTACAAGATCCACTAGAATCACTAGTAGTTGGTTGTCTTGCATCTTTCAGTCATTTTAAAATCAAATGCATAATTCTCTTTGATGTAAGTTGGTTCAGAGGATACTATAGGTAGAACTGTTAGCAAAGGGAGGTTTACTTTTTTGGTTTGAGATTTTTACAGCTCGGCGAGTAAACAACTGAAATGTCCTATTTCTGTTTGATTTAATAATCACAGTTTTCAGCCCCTTGCAATTAGGTGACTGAAAGTGCAGAAAGGCCAGGGCAGATTTCTACACACAGCTATTATTAGGAAAGGCATTGACAGCGTAGAGGTAAACAATGTGGTGGAAGATAATGAATACATACTGCATACAATAGACAATAATTGTACATATATTTTATAAGCATTAGACATCTTCTGCATTTGTATAGGGAGTATATTTGGTTTCTTGTTAAGTATATCCTTGTTTATTTGGACGTATGTCTGCATACGCAATCAGGTTCACACTCAGGGTGTCAGTACCTCGGTACATTTTACCTTTTAAAAACTGTTATGCATGACACATCCTCTAGGATGGAGTTTGACAGTAGTAATTGTGTGGTTGGCTTGATGGTGCTTGATAAAATCACGAGAATGGAGGAGAGTAAGGTGCTTAGGCAATGCTTAAGTTAATCTCATGCCTTCCCAGCAAGCTGAACAGCACACTAAGGAGCTATTCCTGAAAGAGGAAGGAAAAGATGCGGTTCAAGATGGGAAGCGTCCTGCTGTCTCTTCTTTTCTGGTACAAAGGTATGCATTTTGCCTCCTGAGAGGCACTTTCAGATGTCCCTTTTTTAATTTGTTTCATCCACGCTTCTTTCTTCTGCCTAGGATCTGTGGGGTACAGAGGAAGCTCTTCTCTACGTTCTCATGGAAGCATAATAATTTGGGGAAAAGCAAAATTGTGGAGGAGATGTGTAATTTATGTACATGAGTGAGCAGCGTTCTTACAGCTCTATGAATATTCAGTAGTAAAACTCAGTTTCACAAAGTAATTGCAGTGTAAAAAAATTGCCATATAATTTGTCAAAATATGAATTTGCAAAGAAAATTGTAGTGCAGCTGAGCCAGTGAGTAAATAATAATGCTGATTTGAAAAATGAGGTACAGTGTAACATGAAAGACTGGTCCTTCATTAATCAAAACTCTTGATTAATCAAAAATGGTTCATTTTCTGTAGCAGCAAGACATTGCTGATGGAGATCTACCTTTTTTTAAAAGCTCTTCCAGGTACTTTGTCCTGGAAAATACTTCCAATGACACTTTAAGAAAAAATAGGAATCATAAGTCAAGAAAATGGGAAAAGTATTTATCAGTTTTGAGACTTTCTCAAATTTACTTTTCAGAAAAGTAGCAATAATAGCAGGTAAGCAGGAGCTAGGAGAAGCCAGAAAATTCAGGATTCTGGACTCCTTCTATTTTAAGTAACACAGCTGTAGAATGAGGAGATAATTTTCTGGGTTGTATTTGAACTTCTGGCTTTATCAAAGCCAATGGCAAGGTTGTTATTATCTTAAACAAGGCTGAGGTTTCTCTTGCTAAGTGCTGGGCACTATCTACCAACATTACCATATGAACAGAGTATGATCTGTCAGAGTGTGGGACAGATTTATCAGTCCAGCTTTTCCCCCATGGATGTTAAATTCTTAGTGTTTTGCTTTGTCTCCTTTTTTTTCTAAGCTTCTCTTTTCCCACTGAATATTTTGGTCTACCAGATTTTATAGATAAGTAAGTGTTCCTCAATTAGCCATGCCTTCATCTCAACCTGATATGCTTTGCTATAGCCTGCTCTGTCTCATTCGTAGGTCCTCCTTCTAGTCTTCCAGCAAATATGTGTGCATTCTCCTCTTTGCTCTCCTTCTTGTTTCATGTGGGAAGGTTACTGGTGCCAAGCTTCTTAGAAGGCTGGTTTTACCCAGGTTTTTTGTTTTGATTTTTTTTTTTCCCAATGGGTGGCATAACTGCAATTAGCCCTTGGAATGAGTTCATACCTTGCTCTGAATCCCAGACACAGCTTGCTTTTAATAGACACCCACACATCAGGATATTTTTGGAGAGCCTGCAGCGAAAAATTACTTGCGGGATCTTTTTTCCAGGCATCACTCTTTTGGTATTTAATTTATTTTCTTAATTTACTGGTTTTCTTAGTTTACTGTTTTTCTCTGCATCGTGGGTCAAGGGTCTTCTGGGTAAAAAGCGAGCAACGCTCCTTTGCCCAGGTTCTCCTCACACTCCTGCCTCTCCCACCGTGGAGAAGGTGCCACTGGGTCAGTCCTCCCAGCCACGTGCACCAATGCCACGCTAAGCTCCTTAGCTTATTTTCTCCAGCAGAGCAAGTGGCTTAGAGGAGCACCCCCGGCCCCCGCGCCTTGGCTGGGCTCCTGTTTGCTGGGGACACCACTGCAGCAGCAGCAGCAGCATATGGAGGAGCAGGCAGGCTCCAGCGAGGAGAGCCGCAGCAGCTGCCAGGCCCCCTCCATATGGTGAGGGGGAGCACCCCGAGCCCTGGATTGACACGAATATGCTTTTAACACATTGAATACGACATGCCCGCACCACATTGCTCCACCCGTGCTCTCTACACGTAAGGGAATAAGCACGTCTCAGCAGTTTTAAATAGTGGATTTCTTTTTTTCCCCTTTCTGTTTTTCACAGCTTTGAAAAAAATGAAAACCCAACACCAAAATCAAAGGCCCAAACCCACCTTCAGATCACAGTAAATAGCATCTTTAATGCCGACCTTTGGCATAATCTATACA
Source organism: Pedionomus torquatus (assembly GCA_013398155.1). NCBI lineage: Eukaryota > Metazoa > Chordata > Aves > Charadriiformes > Pedionomidae > Pedionomus > Pedionomus torquatus. The sequence continues at coordinate 178,054 of VZRU01018379.1, read as the reverse complement.
TCTAGTGAAATTATTATGCAGGCAACATTCTGCATTGCTCTAAGCTGGAAGGAACAAACATGTCAATAAGATCTTCAAAGGAACACTGTGGGAAAAAAAGATAATTATACATCTCTTAAGAAGAAAAGGAGGAATTTGTGGGTTTTTTTCAAATATTTTCACAACAAAAAAAATTGTAGAAACATCATGGAGACAACAGGCATGAAAGACAAATTAATATGAGTTAAATAGGTATAATGGTCATTATTTTAATGTGCTTTTTTATTGCTTTCGGATAAATAACAGTAGATACTACCGAGACACAATACAAATGAATGAAAATGGAAATGAAATAAAAAGCATTCAAATTAAAAAAAAAAAGAAATGGAAATAGAAATATCAAAACCATGAAAAAGTCCCACAAAATGAAAGAGGAAAACAGCAGTTGTGTTAAAGCACAAGAGAGGAGCTTAGCATGAAGCACAAGCCCTTCTCCCCTCCATGGGCTGATGCGGCTGTTGGTCCTCTTGCCCTCAGTATCTGGCTCTGGCCGTGGCTCTCAGTGACCAGCAGAGATGAGTTCTCACAGGCTGATGTGTGCTGGGGTGGTGGTGACCTCCTGGGGGGGGTGTCAGGGCCAGAATATTATCTACAGGGGAAACAGGCTGAGTGTTTGGCTCGGTGTGACTTTAGGTGGTTAGAACCTCTAGATGAACAGAGACCTTGCTTTCACCAGGCAAGCCTGGCTCCCAAAAATCTTTTGATGGACACAGATCTGCATATGCCCTGGAGGTCTCTGCCTGCCAGCGTAGCTCCCAAGGACCACTTAAAGCCTGCGCTTTTTAGAAACAATGGCACTGTTTGCAGGACAAATCCCAGCAGAGCCTGCTTAGCATGGGCATGGAAAAAGCCCTGGGGGGAAAACAAGAAAAGCCACCACCAAGCGACTGGGCGAGGGGGCTATGCTTGCTGAGGGGCCCTGGGGAGTGGCTGCCTATGCAGCAGGGGTCCCTGGGGCCATTGCCACTGGTGCAAGGACAAGGAGAGATGGGGAAAACGCCAGGTGCGATGGTGGCCTGGGATATGGCAGCTTCCCCAAATGCACCTTGCTGGTGCAGCCTGACGTGAGTCACCTCATTCGCCTGGCACGATTTCCAGAGCTGGGATATAAAAATAGCCTAGGTTAATAATATAGCAACCCACAAGCTAGCACCCAGTGGGTACAGAGGTACCACAATGCTTTTTTCAGTGGCTCAGCCCACTGTGTTGCTTACGGACCTCACCTAACTCAGCTTCCTGACCCTCCCTAATGTGGCACTCAAGTTAAACAGGGACCTGCAATTCTGTGCCTTTCGAAAAATGTGATAAAACCAGTGCCGTTCATTCCAGTCATCTCTTTTCATTTCTGTGACAGCTTTTCTGGGGCTCCAGTCACATTTTTCTGTTTTTAAAGCTGTTGTCAAAGCTGTTTTCCTTTTCCCTGCCCCATGGCCCACATGTGCAGAAGGGAAGCAGGTGACAATCTATGCAGCAGGAGCCACCATGCTGGGAAAGCACTGCATCATGGAGGGAGTGCACTCCACTGGGGGAAATGGAGAGAAAATAATTTTACTCATCTCGCTGAGCTTTGTTAAGCTGAGATCTTGCTTGCAGAGATGATAGGCAAAATTAATTATTTTCCAGCTGAAGCTTCTGGGCCACTTAAATCATAAAGTCAATAAAAAAAGTCATTAACATTTTCCACATACTTTGCCTGCAATGATCAGGTTTATGTGAACTTATTCCAGTAAATTGAGTGATTGACATTTATTCTGTGTTATATTTTATTTCTCTGATTTATTTTATTTTATAGTTTGCTTTCGCATGCCTGTACATCTGTCATTGATTCTAGCCACACTAAAAAAAGATGATTTGCTGTCGTGGCTCTACTGTCAGGATATTCAGTATGATTTCTCAGAGATGACCTTACCAAAATGTTCCCAGCCATTGGCAGTTACTTCTGCCCACACTTACCTTCCTGCTTTCTTTTTCATCTTTGACCAAGTTCTTAATGACCTCAAACTTTCTGAGACATACAGTTACCTGCTCCTGTCATTAAAATGCCAGCAACTGAGCCTTGTTGCTACCACTTGCCCCTTCTGTTTCCCAGCTAGTCCGAAGCTGTGACTGCTGCTTAATCTTACCTCCACATCAGGAAACCCATGTCCTCCCCATCCCAGCACTGCCTCTGCCAGTTTATTTCCTTAACCCCAAAACCTGGGCCAGCCCCTGGGGTTTCTCTTCCCTCCATCCTGCCCATCAGTGGGTGCCAAGAGGGTATGGCCCAAGGTCCATGCTCCAGCCCAGCCCCAGCGGGAAGGCTGCTCCAGCACAAAATCATCTTCTGGCGCTTGCCCAAGCCTCGATCCCCAAATCCTGCCCTAGGGGGTGGCATTTGTGCACAGTGGTGCACTGGATACACCCCTCTGCAAGGTGGAGGGATGGAGAGGCAGGAAAGACACATGTTGTATCTTCTTGCCACTCACAAACCCACACAGATAATAACTTATTTCACTGAACTGATGGTTTGGTGAATGTCCTGGGGCACTGTGAGGACTGTAAATAGGGCTCTTTCCTTTTTAATGTTGGGTTGGTTTTTTTTCAGTCTTATACTTTTAAAACAACAGCCCCCGGCTGCTGTGCAGGACTTATGACTCTCCCATGAATTGCAGCAATTCGTTCTGTCTGACCTACAATTACCAATTATCTTTGTAACCTGCCTTGAAGGCAAACACTCTCGCTATAAAAGCATGCTGCCCATTACATTTTTAGACTATTGGCAGCCAGCTTTACTCTTCATTTCCTTTGTAGGACAGGGCCCGTCAACAGCTGTAAACACACCAATATATCAATTACTACTTTTTCCAGCCAACTGCAGGCAAGGGCATCTTTTCATCTCCTTTCCTCTCCTAACACCAGAGGTTATCAGGCCATGATGCCCAGGTGGGAGGTTTGGCCCATGCACTTCTGTGCTTTCCCCAAGCCAAGACTCCTGCTCCTCTGTGTGAGCTCTTAGCCTCTTGTAGCTCAGAAAACAAAATCTGACCTCCTATTTGAGATGTTTAAGCCAGTGAGCCATGTGGTGACATGGGAGAAGGCCCCCACCTCACCAGGAACAGCCAGATGGGTAGCATGCCAGTGCCCCTTCCTTTGCACTGCCTTTGCACCGCCGTGTGTTGCAGGGTTGACCCAACAACACATTGCATTGAGAAAAGGGGTTTCCATTATAGAATGGTTAGAGTTGGAAGGAACCTTAAAAGATCATTGAGTTCCAACCTCCGGGCCGTGGGCAAGGACACCTCCCACCAGACCAGGTTGCTCAAAGCCCCATCCAGCCTGGCCTTGAACACTTCCAGGGATGGGGCATCCACAAATTCTCTGGGCAACCTGTTCCAGTGCCTCACCACCCTCACAGGAAATAATTTCTTTCTGGTATCTAATCTAAATCTCTTCCAGTTTAAAACTATTACCCCTTGTCCTATCACTACACTTCCTGACAAAGAGTCCCTCTCCTGCTCTCCTGTAGGCTCCCTTCCTCCTGATGCTGGAAGGCTGCAATAAGGTCTCCCTGGAGCCTTCTCCAGCCTGAACAGCCCCAGATCTCTCAGCCTGTCTTCATAGAAGAGGTTTTCCATCCCTCTTTGTGGCCCTCCACCAGAGGTGGACACAGTACTCCATGTGGAGTACACGAGTACACAGTACACAAGCACAGAGTAAAGGGGGAGAATCACCTCCCATAACCCGGTGGTCATGCTTCTTTTGATGCAGCCCAGGATGTAGTTAGGCTGTCAGAAGATGACTTCTGGGCTGTCAGCACACACTGCCAGCTCGTGCTGAGATTCTTATCCTCAAGCACTCCCAAGTCCTTCTCCTCAGGGCTGCTCTCCAGCCATTCTCTGCCCAACCTGTATTTGTGCCTGGGATTGCCATGTCCCAGGTGCAGGACTCTGCACTTGGCTTGGTTGAACTTCACATGATTAGCACTATCCCACCTCTTCAGCCTGTCCAGGTCCCTCTGGATGGCATCCCTTCCCTCCAGCGTGTCGACCGCACCACTGAGCTTGGTGTCGTCAGCAAACTTGCTGAGGGTGCATTCTATCCCACTGTCCATGTCTCTCTTTTTGTACTTGAAATTCACTCCCTTGCTTGATTTACAGGGATGTCTCCTGGCTGACAAGCCTAAAAACCCTAAAATCCACTCTTGTAGCTCAGGAGCAGGCATTGCTGACAAGGTGTAACCACTCAAGCAACAGCAGGGTGGCCAGGGTAGGAGGGAGTACTCAGTGGTTGAGTAGGTACTACTGTAGATGCACACACCCAAAAGCTATTCCTTTTTGATCTGTTGTTTCTCTTACAGCCATTGGGTTTCCAACTGTATCTCTAAACGAGGTGCCAAACTTTGATCTTGCCTCTGAAATACCCTGGCAGAGACTCAAGAGTTGTACTGAAGGGATCAGCATGGACCCAAAGCAATACCCCTACATGAACCTTGTAATTTGCATCCCTTTTCCCCACAGCAGGCACGTGGTGCACAAGAGTAAGCTTCATTGCAATACAGTTTTCCTCCTGTTGGGCAAATGTACTTGTCGTGGTTTCAGCCAAATTTACCGAAACCTGAGTGACAGATGTCCCCCCCTCCCCCC
>VZRU01018379.1:160452-173298 GCA_013398155.1 Pedionomus torquatus | reverse complement strand
GTACTTGACACACGTGTAAGTGGGCTGCTGGTATGCACTGGAAGAGAAAAAAGAAATATTTTGTTCCCATACAAAGTATATTAATTTGCTGGTTTGTTTGCCAGGTTTTCTTTGTAGGCCCTAAAGTTCTTGGGTGCTGCAGCGGAGCCAAGGCAAGTGTTTATGCAGGGAGGGGCAGGCACCTTTGCTTTCACCTCTGCTTACTTGTTGGGTCATTGCCATGCAAAAGTGTATTTAAGTGCTGGGACTAAACCAAAACAACCCAAAAAAGGTTTTCCACAAACCCCAGCCTTCCAAGGATGAAAATGAAGAGGTTAAGAAACAAGTATCAAATGCACATCTCTGAATGAAACTTGAATGCCTGCAAACTGGAGGAGCTGCAGCCCTCAGACCTGAGCCGTGGGGTAATTAAGCTACTCCTTGCAGCTGGTGCTCCTGGACCAGGGTACCCGTCCTGCTGGGAAAGGCTATGGTGTCATAGGCTGGGGGCACAGTAGGGGCTCCCACTGACCTAGCTCCTATGCCCCCAGTGCTGGTGCCACTCCAGCATCGGCATCAAACAGAGCATTGACCAGGTAGGAGCTGCACTACGTTCCTTTTGTTGGCAAAGGCAGTACAGTTTTGATAGTTGATAATGTCTTGGTTTGTAGTGTATTGATCTCATGACATTAATTTAAACCACCCTCATGCTCTGGGGAACAGCATGGAGGTAGCAGTGTGCTGCATGGCCACAGGCTTGCATTTCTGCCTTGGGTTTCTTGTTGCAAGAGAAGTCAGGGGACTTTGCGCTGGGAAAGGTGGGGTGCAGTGTTGTGCATGGCCCTTAGCCTCTGCTTTCTAAACGTCCGGATCTAGAGATGTGTACCCGTGTTTTCCTGCTGAGCTTGATGGGGTCTGAGTGCCTCTCTGCCTTGTCCTTGGGGCTGACTAAAAGACACATCTTTTTATTGTAGACCCATGCTTCTTCTGCCAGGGCCAATGACTTGGGTTAACGCGGTAAGTTCCTGATGCCAGAAATGCTGGTCTGGGACATTGAAGCAAAAGACACCATTTCTGCTTTAAAGAATTTTTTTATTTTTTTTTTAACTTCTTAATTATTTTCTTCTTTGCTTTGGTCTTTCTTTCAGAGTCTCGATATATTCAGGCTTAGAGTTACACCCAAAGAGCAGTAATAAACAGAGCTTTGTATATAGTTTATATTTCAGCTGATTATAATTGCGTAGTGTTTGCGAGTCTATTGAGATGAAACTTGCTATAGAAATGCGGAATGAAAATTTCCAGTATTAGTTGGAGCTTCCTAGGCTCAGCAAAGTAACAGTGTATGAATGAATAAATCATAACTAGATTTCAGTGAATAATTCAGAGTCTAATTCATTTGGCGAAAAGCTCCTCTTCTGTTCACAAAACCTCTGTTTGGAGATGGTGGGTTTCTCATGGCTCCTGTATACAAGTTTTTAGCTGCTCAATAGCTTGGTCCTTAGTGGCTTGCAGATTCCCTACTGGTATTGAAAACATGGTGTTTGAAACTTCACTTGTGTTGATGAGTTATCAGCAGTCGAGGTGCTATTTTTTAAAAATTATTTCATTTTCGTAGTTGCCTGGGCACTGTTCTGCCAGTTCAAATGCTATTAACATAGTCTGCATTGGGATTCACTGGGAAGCAGAGAGCTCAGTGACAGGCTGGAGATAAAACAGGTCAGATGTTACAAAAATAGCAGCTCTTCCTCCACAGCCACAACAACTGGTTTTCTCTAAGAAAGAAGAAAAAAAAATAATAAAAAGAAGTCTTGTATGTGAGATGGGTTGGGAAGAAGACCTATTTACATTTCGTTTTCCTCCATCTTATCCAGAGCAAGTGATCTCAGGCCAGGCACCTTGCAAGGTGTCCCATCTCCTCAGAAGGCAGAGGTGATTTGCGGTGGTGGCAGGCTGGGGTTTCACCCATGGGGTTCATCAGCTCACACATTTTAAGGGAAAAATGGGAAAGGGAAACTGTAACACAAAGATGGGAAAAAGGGATTAGAGGCAAAATTAACTGTAGAGCACAGTCTGAGAGGGTTTCTCCTCAGGATGTTTCAGGAGTATCTGATCAGAAAGAAGGAGATGCCAAAGCATCAAAAAGAAACACTGTCACGGGCACATGCATTGCCCTGTTTCTGCACACATTCTCTCGCTTTCTCCTAGACATCTGCTTGGGGAAAAGCAGTGAATTTGTCAGTCCTTCCTCAATTTATTTGTCTCCAGCTCAGGAATAAATGATCATGGCATTTCCTGAGGTTTTTTTACAGCATCCTCATTTCTAATATCTCTCTCTCTCTCTCTCTCTTCTTCCCTCCATGCCTGATGCCCCAGCTGTGTTGGCCCTCTCCCCAGGAGAGGTAAGTCTCTCTGGCTGGTTTTGCTGCTGGGTAAATGCTGGGGGCCTGGCTCTGCCTGACTCTGGTGCCTTGGGGTGGAAAGAGGGAAGGTACCTTGGACTCCAAGCCCAGGTGTGTGCTCTGAGTAATAAATCCAAGGGGAAATAATCCCACATTTTGTGCCAGGCACAAAGATAGGAACTCAGAGAAAGTGCAGCAGCATGGGTGTGCATGCATCTGTTTAAGCTTCAGGACTCAGATTTAGCTTCATCTACCTATTGTTGATGACTATGATAATTTATTATTGGGTTTTTTTGCCTTCCCTGTAGGATGAGAGACTGGAGCTGTGGCACAGCAAGGCTTGCAAATGCAATTGCCAAGGAGGTCCTAACTCAGTTTGGTCCAGCGGGACTAACGGCTTAGAGTGCATGCCAGGTAACGGGCCAGTGTGTTTTTAGCCATATTTGTCTGGTAATCTTCAGCAGCTTCCTTGCCTTGTACTCTGCATTGCAGAGGTGACATGTTACAGCAGTACTTGTTCCAAACCCAGCTGCTGATGGGGCTGGTGGAGCTGCACTGGTGTGTGGTGACCCTGCACCATCAGACAGAGGGGCAGCAGCAGGGGAGGCCATGCCAGGGCTTCAGGAGGTTACCCAGGGTGGTCCAGGCTGGCCAGGTCCAGGCTGGCCCTTGCCTGCCCTGTTCCTACAGCCTCTGGCACTGGTGCTCCCAGAAATTGCCTGGGGCAGCTACCACTGTGTGCAGGATTTGCTGTAGCAAACCTTTTGTACCACGTAGGCTGATTCTCTCTTGCTGCAGTTTAGTCTATGACATATCCCAGAGGTCAAGGAAAGCAATTTATTCTTTCTTTGCAGAATATTTTTAAACAGTAAAAGACCACAGTCCTGTTTCCTTTGAGTTTTCTTCCGACTTCCCCTGCCCGGCAACTTCAGCCGTTCCTCACAGATCATGTTTTATGGGTTTCTGATCAAGCTCTTTCCTCATTATTCTCTGCAACTGCCACATATTCCCTGATATGTTACTCCAGCAAGGCTTGATCAGTGCCCAGCTGATCCTCAGATTTAGCTCGTGTTCCAGAGAAGCTGCACTCCCATTCAGGCCTCTGTCATGTAGATGTTCAGAGGTTTTCATCTTCTCTGGAGCTGGGTGCCGAAAGTGGTACCTGCCTCACAGCTGCTAGCTCCTACCTCTTCCTAGCTCCTTCAAGAGGCTGTGTGACAACTTGAGGTGGGTTTTGCTGCCCCTAGGTTCCCCAAGGCTGATACATTGGGGGAACAGTCACCCCAGTGACTGGGGTTTGGTCAGTTTAGCATTGGCTGCCTTGAAGAAAGAGGAGGTTAAACTGGTTACTATGAAAGAGCTCTGAGTGGAAGCCAGGACAGGCTAGAAAGCAAATTCAAAATGTGTATTGAGAAGGTAAGACACAAGATTGGCAAAAGTTGCAGGCAAAAGTTGCAGTTTGCAGGCAAACAGAAATGAGAGGGGGGAAAACCCCAGGTGTTTCGATTCCATGCTTGTGTTACATCTCAAGGTTTCCCTCCCATGACGTGAGGCAGCTGATAAGTGCAGAGGTTTTCCATTCATCCTTGACAGGCCATCTGCTTCCCCTCAACTCTCCCTCCACGCACACTGCTCCTGTGAAGGCCATGTCCACTTGGGGCTCACCCAGCTTGAGCATTGCCCTTGGGCTTCTTTCCTGCCCGGAGAAACTACAAGGAGAGGATTCATCTGCCATGCATAGGTGGTGTCTCACCCCCAGGGCAGGGAGGCCCCAAGTATCCCCTGTAATGATTCATGGCTTCTCAGGTTCTGTCCTTCCAGTTTCTGCAGCTGGTGTCTCCACAGGGCTGTCTGCTGGGGCAGATATGAAGAGGGTGAAAGCATTTGCTGAAGACAGCCCCTTTGATGCAGAAGAATGACTCATAGGAGCTCCAGAAATTACACTTTATATCTCTTGTTGTGAGGGTTTCCTCTAGTCTCTTATGAAAGAAACCTATATGCATATGCACTACCCCAAACACGTCTGACCTGGCATAGACCTGCCTGAACTCACCACTCCCTTTCAAAGGGCTGGCCACTGCAACTCCTTTGGTCACAGCATCATCACAAAGCCTGCTTGTCATGGGCAGGTCCTTGCAGTCCTTTTACCCTTGTCCGAGTCCCTCTCCATTTGGAAGGTTCCCCACCCTGTACCTGCACATTCTCCACCTGTAGCTCTATCCCTTTGCATGGAGGTACATTTTGGACAAATGGAGATTACTGCCTGCTCCAAGCTGCCAGGTAGGATCCCCCTGCTTCCTGCTGCCCTGGTGTCATGTGCAAGGAGCAGCATCAGCACACTCACATGCACTGCAGAGCCTCATGGCAATGCTGAATCACAGCTGGCCCAGCAGACATTCCCAACCAACCCCTTGGGAAGTCTTTCTCATAGTTGCTCCCTATCAGTACATGTGCCTGCCTGGTGTGCCAGCCTGGTCCTACTGCATGTTTTCTTACTGTTTAACCTAAACAGCATACAATTCTCTATCTGAAGCCTTGCTACAGCCTTGTATCACCCTGCTGTTGCTTGCATCAAGGAATCAGAATCACAGTGTGGCTTGTGTTCGAAGGGACCTTTGAAGATCATCTAGTCCAGCCTCCCTGCTGTGAGCAAGGACCAGGTTGCTCAAAGCCCTGTTCAACCAGATCGTGAACAACTCCAGTGACAGGGCATCCACAGCTTCTGTCTGGATAAGCTCCACTGGCTCACCGTCATCATTGTAAAAGATTTCTCCCTTATGTCCAATCTAAACCCACTCTCTTTCCATTTAAAACCTTCCTTTCCCTTTCAAAGGGCAATGGAGAGGAGATATGGCAGGTTTGGTTAATCTATCCATTTCTGAGGGACATGTGTGAGAAGAGCAGCTCTAGTTTTCCTGGCCACGTTTGATGTGAGGAGTACTCTCATGCATTAGCATTATGTAGCTGAGTAATGAAGGCATCTTCCTTGACTAATGAAGGCTGTTCTCCTGAGTCATGAATGTTGTCACCAGATCTCCCAGCTGTCTCTCTCTCCAGGCTGGGGGGCTTGCATTTTCCTCCCACAGCCTAGCCACAGCAGTGTGGCCTGGAGATTCCACTGCTCGGGGATGGTTTGCAGAGCAGCCTTGCTGAGCTGTTGCAGAGCTGTCTCCGGCGTGGCCAGAGGGGAACAGTCAGCCTCACAACCCCTGCACAAGTTTTCTTCAGGTTGGCAGTAATGGCATTAAGTGGCTTAGCCAGTTTGGCCAGGTGGACTCCAGGCATCTTTTTCACAGGTCCCTGTCTGTGCAGGGCACAGCCGGACACGCCAGAAGGTGACCTGCTAATTGTATTACGATTGTGTAGTCTGTGGATTAGTGTTGCTAAAAGTAAAGTTACATGTTGTTCGAGGTAAAGCCTGCTGAGTAGTAAGCATGCAGGGCCACCCCGGCCTGGCCGTTCTCTTGCTCAATGGGAGGAAGGGTTTTTAATGTGGTGGAAAAGCAGAATGTTTCCGTGCCTGGAGGAAGGTGGGACAGTGGCTCTGTGTTTTCACGGGGAAAAACATGTTAATGAGGTACCAACTGAGCGAGATATGTTAATGAGCTATTGATGCATACGATATCGACCTAGTGGAGCTTGCTAATGAGAGATCGACCATGCCACCACAGTGCTGGGGCATTGCACCAGGGAGGCCGTGGTCACACTGGGCCCTGGGTACCTGCTGATAGTCCCCATGTGGGATACATCACGTTTAGCACAAGGCATCGCACTGGTTGGTCAGGCATGGCTAGAGAGAGGAAATGTCCTACCCACATGTGAAGCTTCACAGAGCTTTGCTTGGCCCTTTATTGCCAAAATCTGTGGAATGAACTGCACTAAAATGGAAAATATAACAGTCACCCTTGGGAGACCATATGTGCTCCACAGGCTGCAAAACTGGAAAAAAACTGCCCATGATGTAGATGTCTGCCCAGGCAATTCCCATCTGACACTTGTAAGCACCTTCTTTATGCAGATCTAGATACGTAGTGGTAACCTGCTTACATAAAAATATGATAGCAACCAAAAAAAACCCACTAGGTTCAGGTGGCATGCATGCACTCTGCATGGAAGCATTGTGAAAGGCTTGCCTTCTAGAGCTCTGTGTGGTGACCCATCACAGAAAGTTTTAATGATGATTGACTATTTCTGCCTTTAGTGGTTTTGCAGCCAGTGGGAGTCTTGCTGAACTTCTCTTGCTTTTGCAAAGACACCTATAGGGTCAGGTTTGGTAGGCTGAAGTTCTGAAGGCAAAAACTCAGATGGACATCCCTGATCTTATGGCAGGGCCAAGCATCACACATCAGTGACATCAGAGTACCCACAGGTTTTCCACAAGACAAGACCATCTCCAGATACAAAGATAGTAGAAGATCGGAGGGTTCTTGTGGAGGGATGATGGCAAAATCATCATAGTTGGAAAGGACCTCTGAGATCACCGAGTCCAACCACACACACACAATAACCCCCTACAATCTTCGCCACTAGAGCATGCCCTGAAGTGCCACATCTACATGTTTCTTAAATACCTCCAGGGTGACTGAACCACCTCCCTGGGCAGGCTGTTCCAGTGCCTGACCACCCTTTCAGTAAAGAAATTCTTCCTAATATCTAATCTGAACCTCCCCTGTCACAACTTCAGACCATTTTCCTCCGATCCTGACATTACTCACTTGAGAGAAGAGGCCAACACCCACCTCTTTACAACCTCCTTTCAGGTAGTTGTAGAGGGTAATGAGGTCAACCTCCTTTTCTCCAAACTAAACATGCCCAGAAGGGGCATCAGCTCATAAATTTTTTCCATGCCCACATAGCTATAAATCAAGAAAAGGGAATAGAGAAGTGGAAGGAGATAAGGCCCAGCAAGAAGAGCTGTGTCAGGCATGTCTCAAGGACCATGCAAAGGCTGGCAGCCTGAGGGCTGGATTCAGGTTAGTGGATCTAGACTGGACCTGCTCCCAGGTGCTTGCAAAAAGGTGATTCGGACTGCAACATCTAAACAAAACCTTCCCCCCAAAATGCTGCAGGCAGCACAGGTTCAGGAAGTTTAAGTGAGGGAGAAGAGTCGGAAATTCATACAAGAGAAAAGTTAGAAATTAAGATCCCCCATGGCCTCTGGGAAGCAAATACTGCAGCGCTTGTGGTCCAGGTTTAAGAGCATCCCCAGCATCCTGGGACAAGGAGGACAGGGAGCAATAAAACCACACAGGCTGTTGACAACGAGCATGAAGACACAACCAAGAAAGAAAGACAGCCACTTTTGGCCTTATGGTAGTACGTTTTTTTCCCTTTTTCTGCAGAGTGCCCCTACCACAAGCCCCTGGGCTTTGAGTCTGGCGCTGTCACCCCTGACCAGATAAGCTGCTCCAACCCTGAGCAGTACACAGGCTGGTACTCCTCCTGGACAGCCAACAAGGCCCGCCTCAATGGTCAAGGCTTTGGGTGAGTCCAAAAATGCGTCCCTGCGGGGTTCTGTGGGTAAGTGGGTGTGGGGGACTGGGGGTCCTCTGGCAGCCTGGGGGGAGGAGGCACAGCATGGGAGGGTGGCCATGGAGGCTGTAGTGGGTCTGGCGGTGTCCCCCCAGGTGCGCGTGGCTCTCCAAGTACCAAGACAACGGGCAGTGGCTGCAGATCGACCTGAAGGAGGTGAAGGTGATCTCGGGGATCCTGACACAAGGGCGCTGCGATGCCGACGAGTGGATGACCAAGTACAGCGTGCAGTACCGCACCGACGAAAACCTCAACTGGGTTTACTACAAGGATCAGACTGGGAACAACCGGGTTGGTGGTCTTTGCATTTTGGCCAATAATGGGAGGAGGGGAGCCCATTTGGTGATATGAACGCATCGGGTCTCAGCAGGGAGTTGTCACAAGAGGGGTTTGTGTGGGAGCAGCAGGGTGGATGGTGTCTGGCGCTCACCCCACGTGTACAGGTATGGAGGAGGATGCTCCCCTGCCCCATGGTAAGAGCAAGTGCCACGCTGACTATCTAAAGAAGGGTAAAATGCATTTTGTTGCTGATGATGACGGTGCCATATAGAAAGAACTCAGCAGGATGGAGGCATTAGCTGGCATCACAAGGGAAGCAGCTCCACCATGATAAAACTTCTTTCTTGGTTGGGACCATACAACCTCAGCTGTGCCTGATTGCAAAACGGGAACTCCAGCTTTTGCCTTAAGTCCAGGCACAGTGCCAATACAGAAAAAACCCAGAGACAAAATTCTTGACTACTTGAGTCACTACCCCCTGAGCTGTTTTCATGCTGCACTTCTTAGTGATTGTTGCTTTGAAGCAAAAAATTGCACTGGGGGGATCCTGCAGTGGTGCTTGTGCCCTTTCAGCAGCCCAGCTGGGCTGAAGGATGCCACAGCTGCTGCCTCCCAGGGATCCTCAGTGTCCATCCATGGAGATGGCCCCATTTCAGCATGGGAGGCTCTGATGGCTTTGCAGGGTTCCTGCAGCCCTGAGGACATGCTGAGTGTTTCCTGAAACACAGGTCATGGCAGTGGGAGACATGGCGGTGTGGTCAAGCTGCAGGGAGGGGCCCCAAATACATTTTTTTGTCTATATTGGCATGTCTGGGAGCCTGACCTGTGAACTTCAAACAGCCAAGGTCAGCCATGCTGACTTTGAACATATGGAGTCTTGCTGGAGGAAGATGAATGAAAGAGAGTGGGGTGAGATTAAATCTAGCCTAACTAGAAAAAGCAGAAGAATGATGGGGGGAAAGGGACTTACTCAGAAAACCCACGGAGTATGACAAAAATCATCTGTATCCTGATATTTTTCAAGTTTTATTTTGGGGGTGGGGAGAGGGACCCTCCTCCTCCTCCTCTGCTCTGCTCTGTAAAACCACCCCAAAATCATGGGGCAGGATTTCCAGCCCCCTAACTTCCCACCCACACCTCTCTCCCCAGGTTTTCTACGGCAACTCAGACCGCTCGTCCTCGGTGCAGAACCTGCTGCGGCCACCCATTGTGGCCCGTTACATCCGCCTCATCCCACTGGGCTGGCACGTGCGCATCGCCATTCGCATGGAGCTCCTCGAGTGCCTGGGCAAGTGTGGCTGAGCACCATCTCCGGGGGTAGATGCTCCACCTGTGCAGCCACCCCACTTCACACTGAGGCCAGCTGTGGCCATGGTCCTGTGGTGTAAATGTGCAGCAGCAAAGGGAAGGGCTGTCTTGAATAAAATGTTGCTTTGCACCATGCTTGGTGATGAAGCTAAATACCTTGGATGGGTATTTATGGGGCATGTGTTGGGCAAGTCGAGATGGTTCATGGACATGGCTCTGATTCCATGAGATGCGGTGCTTCTGGTCCTCCCTGGGTGTTTTCCCTGGGGAAATCACTGTCATGGTTTCCTGTGGACACCAAAGTAAGTGCAGATGTGGTCCAAAGGGAGGACTTGGGCACTCTCCAGGAGGGCAGGTCTGTGCTTGATTACTTGTCCCTGAGCCTGGGCACCCATCTCCACCTTGATACAGCTAAGGAGGGCTCTTACACCACGGTAGATCTCACCCTGCTCATATTCCTACTGTCAGTCTCTGCCACCCCTGGCCAGATCTGGCCCTGATCCTGTCTCAGTCCTCAATGTGACAGGCCCTGCTGGTATCTCACACTCTCAAATCATCTCATGTCCCCTTGTATCAGATCACCATGGCATAAGCTGCCATGGCTGTTTTTGGGACAGGCATCAGTCCCTTATGCACTGGGTGACTGAACCCCCTCCATGTCTGCTCCAGTTTTGCCCTGTCACATCTTTGTCAGCCAAGGGCACATCACTCCCCGTGGGTGTTTGGGTATGAGAATGGGGACTTATTCTCTTTTACTGCCTCAGTCTCCATAGCCCATTCCCCAGTGTGTGCTGAGTGCCTGAGAAGTTTGGGGTTTGTAGCAGCTCTGATGGTGCCCCCATCTCCCCAGGGAGGCTGCCCAGGTGTTATGGCTTGTGCCCTTGCCACTGCCTGGGAGCTGGAACCCAGCATGCCCCAGGTAGGAAGCACAGACCCTCCATATGGGAGGGTTGTGGGGGGCTCTAGGGCAGAACTCACTGTTTGGCTTCCCATGCATCTGCAGCAGAAACCTGGCAGGCACTAGAGGACTTTTCCCTATTTTTCAGCAGTCCATGCATCCACCCCAAGAAGTCACGGCATCGGCACCTGAAGGGCCTCAGTGGAGAGAGGAGAGGCACAAAGACAATGGCATGAAGGCAGAGCACCTGCCTCTTGAACTCACTTCTTACCCCTATGGGCAGAGAAGTGAATGCTTGGTGTGCAGGGCAGGAGATGAGATGTAGCAAAACACATGAGAAAAGCCTTCAGATGTCTCTGAAATTTGTCATGTTTTAGTCATTTGTGAGGGCAGATGTTTCTGCCTTGTTTTTTTCCTGTATATAGAGACAATATCCATCAGGAAAACATGCTGTTCTGGCACATCCAAAAGCTTCTGTTCCACTACAACAACAGTATGAAGTCTATCGAGATGTAGAAAAGACCAAGCCCACCCTTCTGTAATGGTTGTATTATGTCACAATAATCCTGGAGGCACTGCACGTAAAACAGCAGGGAGAGGCGAGCTGTCCAGAGCTCTTGTGTTAGTAACACCTACGCTGAAAGCTGAAGCATTTCCAGTCCCTGGCCACAGCTTGCCATTGTATAAGCACACAGCTGTCCCTTCCCTAAAAGCAGCACAGGCAGCTTTGCTCCCCGTCCTGGAGGACGGCGACTAGAGGGGAGGGGGCTTGGTGCTGTTGTTTTGTTTTGCACGACTGGGGAGTGGTGGAATGGGATTGCAGGGGTGAAAGAACCAACCGGGCGCCACCTGATGATTATCTATAGCACCCCTAAGGAGTTAAGCTTGACTGTAACTACCAGCCTTCGTGCTGACTGGCCTCTGAAGAGCTCCCCTGCACAGTCCAGGATTTTTCAAGCTGTCTGGTTTTGGAAATGTACCCTGCGGCAAGCTTAATCCACAGTCTGAGTGGATGGACCACGAGTCACGGTACACCAAGGCACCACACTAAATTAGGTGTCACATGACTGATCCTACACACAGGACATAATAAAGCCCCGGAGGAAGAAAAGACTGTCCAGGTAGAAGGGACTTGTGCTATCGCTCTTCCAGCCTCCCAACTTCAAAGAAATCACTAGACCCTTTTT
Organism: Pedionomus torquatus; assembly: GCA_013398155.1. Taxonomy (NCBI): domain Eukaryota; kingdom Metazoa; phylum Chordata; class Aves; order Charadriiformes; family Pedionomidae; genus Pedionomus; species Pedionomus torquatus. Next base: position 161,716 of record VZRU01018379.1, on the reverse strand, counting down.
CCAGATTGAAATGTAGAGTGATAAATAAGGTGGAACAATCTGGCATATACTGAATTTCACAGTTCATTTGCTTCTCGCCTCGCCCTGTCCTTTCCCTGCACGGCACCTCTCCAGCTTGCACAGGGAAGGGACTTTCCTTCTTCTGGCTTTCATCTGCAATGGCTAAATGGTTCCTGCTAAAGCAGTAGTTTCTGTTCTGATCCTCGTTTTCTTCCTAGTTGACCTTTGGAAATTCACTTAACCTCTGCCTCTTATCTAAAACGAGGGGCGCTGAGAAGCTTAACAATTAAGTGGTCCTAAAATGCTTTCAGCATTGCACTTGACTTCCACCTCTGCATAAATGCAGCATGTTCGAGTAATAGTGTGGCTGAAGGTGTTATGAAAGCAGGATAAACCCAGCCAAAATACAGTTACGTTACAAAAATAGAAAGGTTTTCCTCATCAAGTGTAACTTTTCCCAGCATATCAATATCATTTTAATTTACCAGCACAGATGCCTCCAATGACAATTAATCAGAACAGAGCCAGCGACTGAGGATGCAGATTATGCAAAACAGCGCTGAAAAAGCATCTTCTAGAAGTTAAAATCCTCCATGTCCTTACTGGCAGAGGTAGGAAGACCAGCCATAGTAAGTTTTACATGGTAGGCTTTGCAGCCATGTAAAACACAACAGGTTTGAAATAGGAGACAGGACCAAGAGCTGCCTTCGGCTTCATGATCTGAATTTTTAGCGTGGGATACTTAATTTGCTGAGAAGTCAAACTTGCCCAGCATAAACTGTGTTAAGAGGTTGCCTCAGGCCTTACCATTTGTAAATCAATAGCCCCTTCCTCTTAATGGCTACATGCAGGAATTAGCCCTTCACAGCTGGCAGAGAAAAATGCCCTCCCCCACGCCCCCATACAGTGGGGGACCAACACTGACTACACTGGGGCTACCCTGTGAGGTGCCTGACATCTTCAAGAGGACCCAGGAAACTGTAGGCCAGTCAGTCTCACCTCTGTGCCTGGCAAGATCATGGAGCAGATCCTCCTAGAATCTCTGCTAAGGCCCATAGAAAACAGGGAGGTGATTGGAGACAGCCAGCATGGCTTCACCAAGGGCAAATCCTGCCTGACAAATCTGATGGCCTTCTATGATACTGCCACAAACCTGGTGGACAAAGGCAGGGCAATGGATGTCATCTACCTGGACTTATGCAAAGCATTCAACACTGTCCCACGTGACATCCTAGTCTCCAAATTGGAAAGTCATGGGTTTGAT
>VZRU01018379.1:84435-160132 GCA_013398155.1 Pedionomus torquatus | reverse complement strand
GTGAGACCCCACCTGGAGTACTGTGTCCAGCTCTGGAGTCCTCAACAGAGAAAGGACATAGAACTGTTGGAACGGGTCTGGCGGAGGGCCATGAAGATGATTAGAAGGATGGAGCACCTCTCCTGTGAGGACAGGCTGAGGGGTTTGGGGCTGTTCAGCCTGGAGAAGAGAAGGCTCCGGGGAGACCTTTTAGCAGCCTTCCAGGGTCTGAAGGGAGCCTACAGGAGAGCAGGAGAGGGGCTCTTTGTCAGGAAGTGTAGTGATAGGACAAGGGGTAATGGTTTTAAACTGGAAGAGGGGCAATTTAGATTAGGTATCAGGAAGGAATTCTTTGGTTTGAGGGTGGTGAGGCACTGGAACAGGTTGCCCAAAGAAGTTGTGGATGCCCCATCCCTGGGAATGTTCAAGGCCAGGCTGGATGGGGCTTTGAGCAACCTGCTCTAGCAGGAGGTGTCCCTGCCCATGGCAGGGGGTTGGAACTCGATGATCTTTGAGGTCCCTTCCAACTCTAACCATTCTATGATTCAAGGAGGTTGCCACGTCGTTTTGTGGGGCCCTGCAAGGAGTATACAGAAAAGGACACTGAGTGTCTGGGGGTCACTATAATGAGACCTCTGAAAGAATAAGAGCAAAGTAAGGTTGTAGGGGTAAAATCAAGTCACCAGAGAGCTGGGTACCTCAAGGGAACAGGCATTTCAAACGCATTTCTGCCTGAGACTGTTTAAATGCTGCATCGCTTTTCTTGGGGAAAGTGAAAGCCACAAGCTCAGGCCAGTTTGGGAGGTGATGAGCACAGTTTGGTGAAGGCATCGGGCAATAGCCTGGTCTCACAATCGCTGTGGCATGACCCATCAAGTGGTTGTTTTGGAAGGAGCTGAACAGGCTGCAAGACCTCTTTTCCAGCAAGTACCCCGCTGCAGAGGAGAGGAAAAGAAGGGAGGCCAAAGAAAAGTGGTCCCTACACCTCAGTTCGTTTCCAATTATCCTGAGGAATGAAAGATCAGCACAGAAATATTTAAAAGTTTTTTAAAGCTGCACAAAAATAACAAAAAAAAGTCACGGCCAGGACACGTTAAAGAGGAATCCATCAAAAGCTGTCTTGCTGACACCTGAACGATTGCCTAGAAGAGTCTCAGCTTATGGGTTGGCTGAAATGCCAACATGCTACTCAAATGGTGCTTCTCCTTCTGCACCAATGACAATTTCAGTGCTGGAAACTTTCAGGGTCTTTTAATTTCTAGGTAGTGCCTGCTGAGGGGATTGGTGGGCTGATGCTGTTCAGAAGAGAGAACAGAAGAGAGTTTTGCCCCAGCAGGAAGAAAAAACCCCAGTGCCTGCAATGAGATGGCAGGAATGGCGGCCAACAAGGTGCTTCAGAGCTGCTTAGTGCATGCTGCTGTGGAAACCTCCGCCTTGTGGACAGATACAAACCAGCTTCTCAGATGGCGAGTGAGCAAGGACCTGGCAGAGGAGCCCTGGTGTGGTTCTGGCCCGCTCTGCTCATCTGAGCCAGGCTAACGTATGGGGAGGCTCTGGAGGAGACAGAAATAAGATGAGCCGTTGAGCAAAGCCAGTGTTGTAGTGCAAAATCTGCATTTTTATTAAAGACATATTTTGGAAGGCCCATTCAAAAATACATTGTGCTCAGTAAAAATTAACCATTTCCATGCTGATAATTAAGGTTACCACAGGATTTTTTTTTCTCTTTTAGAATATTTACAGCAACAATAGAAATTGTACAGAAGTTAAGAATGGAATACATGCCCAAAAAAAATTTGGTAAGGTGTACCAACAACATGATACAAACAGTTGTATACAAACACTTTACAAATGGTTTATTAACTTGCATGAAGTCATCCTTAAATATTCAACACATTTTAAAATCAATTTGTATTCCAGGATTAAAAAGGTTAACACCACATCACATCCCTTCCACAACAGAAAGCACAGTAGATGTGAAAGTTTGTGCGCTTCAGATTTCTAGTAGCTGTTAAAAAACATTGGGGAATCTTATCCATAAATTTAGACGTTTTGAAAGCTACCTCCTTGGCCTGTTATTTCTGGAATAGTCTGTACTGGCAAATTGTGAAAAAGATCACATTTTTCTCAACCTTGTCCTTCCTTCCTTCTCCCATATGATATAAATTCAGAATTCAGTATTTCACAGTGGAGATCTAAGCAGTCCTGGAAGTCTTTAGCAGATTAACCAGATTTTAAAATGCCTGCATAGTTTCCAACAAAATTATGGTTTCATGGAAGATTTTAGCTTATTGTTCCATACAACCCAAATATACATGGATGTTACTCCTTTCGCTTAGAGATATCCTTCAGTAGTACAAGTCTAAGATGTGCACTAGCAAAAAAAAAAAAAAAAAAGTAAGAAGAAAAGGCAAATTGAGACAGTTACCTACACTTAAAGTTTTGTCTTGTTACTAAACAGTTAAAAGCTCTGCCATTGGATTTACATGTCAAGAGTTTACACCAAGAGGTTCACATCCTACAGGAAATTGAAAAGCGGCTTCCATCTTGTGCTATTAACATGCTTTAAGGTTGCTAATGGAAAGCTCTAGGAAAGCAGTCACTTCACAATGCATTTCTACGCCTGTACAATGAAGATGCCACCTTGCATTTCTCAGAACTCAGAACGGATCCAGAGAAACAATGCCCTGTGAAAACAGAGACCTGGTGGAACAAAGTGCCTGGTAGAGGCAGCGTGTCTTGGTGGGGGCACAAGGAGGTACGGTATCTCACCCAGATGAAATGGAAAATTAAAGTGAAGAAAATCCTGAGCAAGTCTAAGGATAGCTGTTTGAATAAAACAGCAAATAGGGTGGAGTAGTAGATAAGGCCTCTAACTCCCTGATAATCTGCACTAGAGAAACAACAAAGAACAAGGCAACTGCAATAGTTGAGAACCGCAAGGGGAAGGGGCAAGGGAAGACTGCAAAGCAGTGCAAAGGATGGCATTGGGATTTTAGAGGGAGAGCTCAGATGGCTTGGAGGTTTCAGAAGTGTATCAGATGAAGGCCCATCAAGATTTTATTACTTGGTTGCTAACAGTACCTAGAGGAAGAATCTTTTTATATGTCTCTTCAAAATTTGGAGTCAATAATAAACTTAGAACAAACAAACCAAGCCTTGACCACATTCTGCAAGAGAGAGGAGGTAGATTGACTTGCAGAGAAGACAAGAGATGTGCAGAGTCACTCTCAGCCTGTCACAAATTCCATGTTCAGACCGTTGGCCCAACATCTTAAGAGTCACTTTTTCCTGGCTGCATATTTTGAGTTACATTCTAAAAGAGCCCAAGAAGCAATCTGATTTGAGGGAACGAAAGCATCAAAACGTCACAGGTCTGGTCCTCTCACACTTCTCATGCACCTTCTACTTATGTTTGCCAAATAAAGCCAACTTTTGCACCAAACAATTGGCTGTACGCAAGGTAACAAATAAGCATCCAAGTAGAACTTGGAGGAAGTAAAATTTAGACCTAATCAATCAGAGTTAGCTATGCTGCCTCACATAGTAGCTGTTAAGACAGTCCAATGAGGGAACAGATGACCTACTCCCAATTGAAAGAGGATCTCTATAAAATTTGCTTTGCTTAATTTTCATGAAATTTCCTTCAAGACCGCAGAATGAAAAATCTTCAGTATAAGTCCTGAACCACGCGATGTGCACAAGCCTTCACTTGCCTGATGAGCCTGAGTATTGATGCACTGCTGCCTTTTGACCCTTTGAGAAAGAAGTCGACATCTAGAACTGCCAGGTTGTTATATTAAAAGGAAGGGTTTACTCAAAGCGCTCCCTTTTTAACAAAGGCCAGAAGTTAAATGGCTTTTCTCCTCATTCACTACAAACTTAGTTAATGAATGGTTAATATCATGACACCATAAGAGAGCTGTGTAGGGAAAGGCACCTGTTCTTAAGTAGTGTCCTGATTTGAAGGTCATTTAAAAAGAGTTAGGGCACTTCACCTTTCCGATCACCCTCTGTGACATTCCTATCCTATTTCGAATGGTGGGCCTACTCACATGAACAACAGCCCAGATGTATGGTTCACGATATAAACCTATTCATGTATGTATTATGTATGTTAACTGGAATGGAAAAAAAACCCCATTCATTGCCACCCCACAATTTGCAGTATATTTTATATGGCTATCCTTTTCATACTCTTTATGTAACCGGGATTCAAATATTCTCCCAGTTTTACTCTGACAGTGTTCAACACGTATGGAATTAATTACACGCAGGTATTTTTGAAGCATGTCTCACTACCAAAGCATGTTAAGACAACAAAAAACCAAAACATGAATAACACCCCCAAACGCTTCTAGAGCTTGGTTCCCCCTCAAAAGCGTCTGGGTTTTGCCTTGGCTGAGCAGAGCACAACGGTGCTGTCAGAACTACCTGGTCTGTGTTCCCACTCCTATAAGGGAGGTCTACAGCACTGAACTGTGAAGAAGTCTGAGCTTTCTCTGTGTGCACACAGGAGTCTGCTCAGCTAATGGCAACAGCAGCTTTTGAAGAAAAAAAGGAAACGAAGCAGGTATGTAGCTTTTTATACCACAAGATTCGTCTGTTAAGAGACCTAACCACAATGACAAGGAACGGCCAACAGCCTATCACAGGACACTGCTTCTTGAAGAATCACTTCAGCTTTGCTCCCAGAAACAAGTTGGTGTAGCAGAGAAAGGTGACAAGCCTGAGGATGACCTGAGGGTGTCTCATAAGTTTGGAACTTTGGCGCCTCTTCAATATTTATCTAAAGGAGTGAGTATCTGTAAATAAAGTGGTGTCAGGACCCACACATTTGGGGGGGGTCTGACTTGGTATCAGAAATGAAAGCTTATTGTCAGTCCCAAAGCCCTGTGGGATGGGGAATGTTTTAGGAAGAAAGAATCGAATTTGGGATCGCTGACTTCCTGCCAAGACCTCTGCCCAGTGTTCGGCGCTGACAACCTCTCAGAGGAGCAATGAATCTTGGAATGTGATGAATGGAGCTAAAAGCATTAAATAACTCTAAGGGACTGTTCTCTGTGGTCAGGTCAGCTGGAAAAAAAGAAAAAAAAAGGTTTTAGGTTAATACATTTACATGGCTGTTCTAAAGGACAGCTTTAACACATACACAATTTCATTTAAGATGAACTTAAGGTGCTTCTTTTTCAGTTAACAACAGCTCAAGAGCTACAGTGAAAACACAGACAAGTTTAGGCAGCTTAAATTCTGCAAAATGACTATAATTAATTTCTGAAACTTAGTTTCTTTTCTATTCACATCATTAACGACGCCATAAGGCAAAACAGATTGCCGAAGAATGCAGTTTCACTATGATATTTTATACTGAGTAACTCTATAGAACGTGTAGCACAAGACTCACAGACCAGTGAAGAGGAAAGCTCACACTTACAAAATTGTTTGCTCTGTAATTCTCTTCCCCTTTATTGAGTCAGCAAATCTCAGTCACTATAATAAGACTCCTTTGGAAGCCTTGGCAAAATTACATTAGTAATATTCTAAATATTGGGAAGTTAGACCAGGTTAAAAATACACAATTTATCCCAGCACCAGCTGGCCAAGCTGCTGGAAGTTCTTTCCAACAGAAGGAAGAAAATACTACATACTTTCAACACAATTTAGTATTCAACTGAAATCTACTACAGTTTGTTGAACGTGAGAAGAAAATGCAGTATGAAGTAGAAACAACTTTCTGTAAATATGGGCCACCAAATACTTGAACATTCCTTGGGTCACCCCTGAAGCTTTGCTAACTACTTTAAACAGCTATATGTACAGTCAGAGATTACCCTGATCTAACTTAATGGGTACTGAGAAAGAAAATCCTTTGGAAACATTTTTTCCTTGCTAGAAATCAGAACAGCCACAGACAGCCCAGCATCATCATCCCCAGCATGAAGCTCTTACCAGCAAGCTAAAAGTCTTGCAGAGGCAAAAGGATACAGAAGAGTCTAGTCTGAACGCTCCCTTGGAGACATTCAAATCGTACTGCTTAGAGCCCCACTCTCGGACACTGCTTTTGTGAGGGATTTCAGTGGCATCAGCCCAATTCAAAGCAGAGAACGGAACTAACCTGGTTGTGACCAACTGGTGACTACAAAAGACATTGCTAAAATATGCTGCTAAACTCTGACAGCGATGGCTAGGAAATAGCACAATGTCTTTCCTGGATGCCCACTGAATTAATCAAAAACTGAATACCCTTTCGTGTCTGCTCTATTTATATATGCTATATATATGACATATCGACACAGTATATATCATATATACCTAGATATCCTATATCGTATAGATCTATAGAAAATCACATGCACATTTCTTGCAGGCAATTGACAATTTTGACAATTATTTTTCGCCCTGGACAAACCTGATGCAACATCCTTCCACAATGGACTTTCTGACAAATACTTTTAGAGTAGTGGTGCCAAATTTGCCATTGTTAGAACTTTGGTATGACTCGAGAGGTACTGGACAGCACGCCCAGTTTGCATTGTTATCCAAGTAGGAAGTTCAGCTCGTACTGCCTGGCTGCTTCTGTTACCTACACATATGGCTAAATCATTGAATTTACATTCGGGTTAATCTCTTTTTGGAAAAGAACATATTTGCAAGTACAAGTGTCTTATGAAGATAGCATCTAGAAAACGAACTACGCTGCAGAGTAATGAGAGAGTTGAACTAATGTGTTTAAAAAGGAAAGATTGTATTGTTCTGACACTACAGGCCTGACTCTCCTCTTATTGCACAAACTTTAGACTGGCCTAACTCTTTTGACTCCTACTGGCGCACCTTTGATTTACTTCCCAGGTAGCAACAGAGGAATCAGGTTGTATATACGCTACACTCGACATTCACCAACGTAAAGGCAGTTTTAACAATCTTGTACAGGAGACTGGAACCCAAGATATAGGATTTTGCTGAGACTGGTAACTGAACTGTGTATGGGAATATTTGATAGTAAGACCTGAGGAGAAATTAAGTTGCATGGCAACCTTCTCCCTCAATATCCAAATATCAGATTTGTAGCTTTAAATACATCCTGAAATATAATAAAAAGTGCAAGAGTAGTTTAAATTTAAATACAGTGTTTATCTTATTAGTTAATAGATTGCTAAACAAGATGTAAGATACACATATGCACAAAAGCTTATACCATGATCTGCAGTGCCATGCTATGCGTAAGTTTGGCATTTCACTTGCAATTCATGCTATGTTTCTTTGGTTTTCACCCCTGCTATTAAGTGGAAGAGCACCTGCTTTAGCTTGTAGTCACGGGGCACTTTATGTCTTTAGAAGAAACAGAAATTTGGTACTGCGGCTCTGTGCTTTCAATGCAGATGCAGAAATCCCATCACTATTACCAGGAAGCTAAGGACACAGGGGAAAACATACCACATTTACATTACTGTACAGTTCTGCAGTCTCTTACATTTAGCCAATACTTCCAACAAAACAGCCCATAATAAAGCTTGGAATTGAATGTTGTCTTTTGTTTGTTACCAATAATGCCTATCATACCAGGCTCTCATAGCTGAGCAAGAGTCATACTTGTTACAGTCACGTTTATATCCACATTCAATTTCCTTTTATTAGAAGTATAATACTGCACTTTATATCACAAGTGTATAAAAATATGGCAGATAGTGTCATAACAATACTTTTCTTTTAAATGAGTATATTTAAAAAACAGACAGTTATTTTCCATTTATATATATATTTATATATAGAATAAAATACTTCTGATGCAATATATAAATGTCACTGTTGGTTTTTTATAGAAACTACTGTAGCTGTTGCACTGCTTCACAATGTTTCAAACAGCTCAAAATAACTTTACATTATAACATAAAAGATATGATTATAACAGTACGATATTAGGTCATCATAAATAAATATTACAAATCCTATCAAATATGGAAGTTTAAAAAACAAATTTAAGACATACAATTTAACTTTAAACCCTTAACCAGGATACACTTTTATCACATAAACCCCACTGTTTTAACTAGGCAGCAAAAAATGTAGTAAGGGCATAGGTCTAGACATGAATGTTTTCACCTTTATAAGTGCCAATACATACCAGAAGTCCCCCAGCTTTCAGACAGAGATGTGCACTATGCTGGAATGTAAGCGAGAGAAAACAGCAACGCAGCTTTCTCCCCGACCGGCACACTCTGCCTGGCATCCCGCGACCTTTCTGATGACTGGTAATTCATCATTCAACTCGTTATACTGTATAATCCCTGACTCTCACTGTGGCGCCAAACAGCATAGCTCCACATGTACATATTGCACACCTTTATAAAGCTGAAAATGCAGTCTTACCATCACCAGAACCACCACCACTCCCCTACGCTGACCTGGCCTATTGTCTGGAGTGCAATTACAAGGCTGTCTCTTTTAAATCATTCAGATTTGGCATTCGCGATCGGTTTGTTCGGTTGTACGTGTGCCCGTTCTGTCCGCTCTTGGAAGGCAGCTGGTCGGAGTAGGGAGGCCCATCGCTTGCGCTCCTGTTCACCGGAGCGACGTGCCAGGTAGGTTCCAGCTGGCTTGGTATCTGCAGCGTTGGCCTGCTTTTCGGCGGAGGCTCTTGCCGCACGTTGCTGCCGCCGCTGCCGGAGCTTTGACTCATGGGGTGAATTCGCACTTCAGAAAAAGAAGCTTTGGCTGGCTGACTTGGTAAGGGCTGGAAGCGAGGCTCAGCAGGGACAGGATGATTTGAAGAGGAGAGATGTAAGAGCTTTCGAAGAGATTTTAAGGGCTGGCTCTGAAAGACATGGAGAAAAGCACTTGACCTTCTGCTCTCCATCATATCAGACTTCCTGTAATAAAACTGTCATATCCAAAACTGAACATCTTGAACTTCACAGGACTTCTTCACTTTTAGTTTGTACTGATTTGGAATATTTAATGCCAAGCTATGACTACACACCTGAGAAAATGTCTTCTCATTATGATTCAATCTATTAGCTACCTAAAAAGATGGAACCTTTTCTACATCAGAAAAAAAATTAAAGTTCCCATCAAGTCTTTTAACCTTTTTTCCTATGAAACAGAGGCATAGAAAATGGCATTAGCTGTCCACCTGTCACTACACCTGCTATTAACTTTAAAACCTCTGCCACATTTTTTTGAGGCACAGGTATCAGAAACACGAAGGTCCTAAAAATTTTGTGAACATCAACTAGGGGTCAGAGAGAATCTTGAGTAACCATCTGCACTAAAATAAGGGCTGGCAGAACTCAGCAGTGGGATATTTTATCTGCTGGCAGCTGAGTGATAAGCTGCTCTAGTCCCTCACAGCTTCTTTCAGTGGTGAGCAGGTCGAAGGAAAATGAAGATGTGGGTAGCAAGAACTGGGGAAGCCTAAGTACGCACAGCTGTATGAAAACAGCCTCATTTAATTTCCCCAGTAACTTGCTTCTTCAAAAACTGCAGTTGCAACAAGCCCTGTTCTTCAGTTTTCAGGGTTGTAATGGCAACAGAGCATGGCCCCGACTCTCCCTCCCAAAGCCTGTCCCCCAACCTGGTTTCAGAACTGGAGAAAATAATGTTGTGTTATTGCAATGCTATGCTCCAATAACACAGCCTGCTTAAACTGCACCAGCTGAGGCACAGCCGCACCGCAATGTGGTCACTCTGGTGGCTCCATCAGGTATTAAACTGTGTCAAGTAGCAGTGTGCATTCAGGATGCACTTTTCCACACAGAGCTAACTTGAGGGCTTTCCTATGGTGCTGCATAGCTGCTGTAGACATGCACTGAAACACTGCTTGCCTCTAATACAAAAACATAACCAATATTTCAAAAGGCTCCAAGATCGACACAGGGGCATTTAGTCTCTCTTCTTTTCCTCGTCATTCATGCCTAGATTTTCAACAAACCATACAGGACTGCAGGCACGTGTCTTTTTACATTCAGTAAGTGGAGAATGGGGAGGTTGGGAAATAATGTCAAACACAATTTTTCTGTTCACCAGAGAAAAAGCTGTCAAGATACCTCAGTGATGTTAATATACAGGGAATTGATAATGCTACTTACATGCGGCTGGATTTCTGTCATCTTCTCAGGATGCCAATCCTTCTGCCTGCTGCTCTGGTGATTAGAAGAATGAATAGCTTTCTGTAATGCCAAGAGATCCTGACCATCAGTGCTAGGCATCTGCAATAAAATATTAAATACCGGTTTCCTAATATATTCTTAAGAACAGCTGTAAATAATTTCTCCCCAGTTAATTACAGAATCCAAGTAAAGCCCATTACTGCAGCAGAATTGCAATGACCTTTCCATATTTTTCCCCAGAGTAAGAGCAAGTGGCTGTGGATATCATGCAGATTTGCTATACCCGTAGCCCTTAAAGCATTCACATGCTGTTAGTGTTATTTGCTGTAAGAGAGAGCAGTTAAACAAGGCTTCAGAAAATTAAAATAAATAAATAAATAAATATTTGTTGAGCCTCATCTTCATTTAAAAAGCATTCCATACTGCAGTTAAGACCATGGATCAGTTCTATAAATTTGTTCTTGAGTGAAGCAGACCAAAATCTCTCTAAACTGATGTCTGGCTGATTTTGCCATCAGAAAACCAAACCTTTTCCTTTCCCCATCTTTCTCCTTCTCCACAAATATCCCAAACTGAAACAAAAATTAAGAAACTCCCCAACTCACCCTCCCCTCCAAAGAAGCTGAAAGTCCAACAAAATTTATGGCAGAAAGATAATTTAAAACTGAGAATTCTTGAGATAAAACTACATATAAGTAAAAAAAGGACAGTTAAAACTTAACCTATTTTTAATGCAAGCTGTCTTTTATCACGAACAATCAGGACAAACAAAAATACAGCAGAGGCATGAGCTAAAATTTAGTTTTCAGATAATCTGTTGTTAATATTTGATTAACTACATTTATATATAAAGGAGAAGTTTGCATAAAAAGAAAAAAATATAGGTATTTGCAATACAGCTACAAAAGAAACCAGGTTATTTTTTTTCCTGATTGAAACAGAATGAAACAGTTTAATTTTAAACATACACGATTTCACAGCTATTTTCCTCCTTTGGTGTTAGTCCCAGGGCTCATTCTCGCTGTAGCTGCGTATGTTACATTTTCAGTATATCAAATACTGAAAACATTTTTAGGCAGAATCCATTTCAACAGAACTGCCAATTTCACTTAAATTTATTGAACTGGCCCAAGATACTTAACTGGCATGATGAGAAAGTGATCCCATGAAAATAAAACACATGCTGCTGTAGTCAGTAAAACATGTTTACTGGAGCATTTTACAGTGCTACTGTACTTAAAAATTAATACCATGGGTAGAGTGACTACAGGAAGTTTTTTCAAAGAAGAACTATGCTTTAAATTATTCTTTGAATTAAAAAGAGGAAAGAGGGATTTCTTGATGCTTGGATTCTCCCCGTTGGTTGAGTCTGTCTGCAATATAAGATACAAAAACTAAATGCACAGTATTTCAAGTCAAGAGAACTGTCCTTACTATATTAATTCTTTTTCTTTCTTTTTTAAATTCTGACAATATATGGTATCAATCCTATAATTTGCTTTGGGGAAATACAATAGTGATTGAACAAAAAAACCATATGGAATAAATTCAAGGAACTCAATGCATACAAAGTATGTAAAAGAGATCAGTACACCTATTCTTATAACCACGTTCATTAGGAACGCAGAGTGTGTTTCAAAGCCTGTAATTCTGGCAATAATTTGTTACTTATGATAATGACCTGCAGGGATATGATATTTCTTATTTTTATATAAATAAAATACCAAAGATACACTAACAATAACAGCAATCTGTTTCAGGATGAGCAGTTGATAGCCACCTCTAGAAGAAATAAAAGTATTCTCCTTTTAACTTGTAAAAAGAGCAAAGGCTCCAAGACAAATTATTTCAGTTCAACAACTTCACTGATAACTTCAAGGGTACTGGGTGTTTTGTTTTAATCTCTGTAATACACCCAAAGAGCATACCAGTGGATGCACAAACAACAAACAGAACTATTAAAGATTATGAATGGGTCTTTATCTCCCCTGCTCAGGTATGAACAAGCACAGGACACATGCCGTGTCTAGCATTATTCTGCCCAATGAAAGAAAACTTTATATTACAATATAATGATTATATAACTATATATATAAGAGAATGATGGGTGCACTACCAAAAGGGAGGGGTTTCAAACAGCTTTCTCAGCTGCTGGATTTCATCCAAGTTAATGAAGAGCAGAATCACAAATAAGCACCGCTTATTTAGGAACTTTACATTCAGAATAATTTCCTGCGTGAAGTTCAGTCAATTAAAAAGGAATCAAAGCATTGCTAGGAGAAATGCTCACCTGCAACTGTTTATTCCAAAACAGTTAATTTCTTTAGACCCATAGCTTGCAGTATGTGCCAATACCTGCAAAACTCGGGCTCCTCTGAAGATAGTGCCTATTGACACCGTGCACAACCCTCATAGATAACCAATTGTTTGGTGGCAGATGACAGAAAAAAATGCAACTCTAGCAATCATTAAAACATTTTGCTATGTTATTAAAAGACTTCAAACAAGATGAAAAGAAGAACGGATAAGAACAGCTCTGCAAAAACAATATCACAAAGCATAGCACCATAGCAGGCAGTAATGATTGTTATCCCATGAGGAACTGTCCCTGGAGAACTCTAGGGAGAATGATTAATAGGAACAATTCTGGAGGAGAAAGTGTCAGCAATTGGGGTTGGTTCTGGGCTATTAGATAGTTTGAGAATGACATTATTAAGAAGATGTCTTCAATCCAGTTTCAGGTATCTTTTATGACTCTTACAATGATCACCAGCAAAATGAGACTTGATAAAGGATATCAGAAATAAATAATAGCTAGCTATGATGCGCTTCTCAGTGTTGAGACAGTTCTCAGGTGTAGTTTGTTATTTGCTGCAGAAAGTCTGTGTCAGAGTAAATAGGTGGAATTTCATACTTCTAGGACTCCATAAGAATCACAAGATTCAGAAAAAAACTTGAGTAGTCACAAGCTATCTGTTAGATCTTTAATATGAATTCAGAGAAAAAATTATTCATGTAGTTGAAGAGCTAGTATTACAGTGCTGTTAACAGTGCTTTTAGTGCTCAAGTCAGTCTTGGTGCTGGAATGGAGGAAATAATTTTTGTTTGTGCTGGAAGATGTTAATGAACATCCCAGTGTTTCTTAGGTGGCTGTCCTCAACTAACAGATGAAAAACAAAGAGCAGTGTCTGAACCAGACACTTGTACACAGTTTGGTGGGTACAGTCTACCCTGGATACTGGGGATAACTTTAACAGCTATAAGTTAAGACAGCTGTTAGTAGAAATAAAAAAGGTTTTTCCAGTCTCTGGTTGTGTTCAAAAATTAAGTTGATTTCAGCAAATGTCTAGCTGAGGATGCAAGAGTTTTATCACTATCTTATTTCACAAACTTATTCATCTTCCTGTGAGATACTAACCCTAGCTAGCCAACATAATTTTCCCTTATCCAACACCTCTCTCTTTCCCCTCCCCCCCATCCCTCTTCTTAAGACTGGGAAAAAAAGGAGTAAGGATTATGTATAAACCTGTCTTGTCTTGTAATCAGTGATGTTTTTAGTAGCTGAAGATCAAGGTACTTGTGATTTATATGTTTCAGAAAGTGCTAGATTTTGAAATGCATCCTAATCCAGTCTTTATTTCCTTGATACATTTTCTTCTGGAAGCAGCTGACACTCCATCTATTCACTGAGCTTTTAAAGTGCTCCCTGCCACCACGTCTGAATGGCTGGAATCAGAGTAGACTGGAACAGTGCAAATTTAATAACTTTCTTCTTTTTTTTTGAAAATGTATCATTGGAACCAATGGCCTTAAGTGTGCTATCTTGTCATGGACATTTTGATAGCAAATAATGGCAGAATTATAATCTAGACATTTTGTTCAGCTATGTAATGTGAATTACCATATTTGAACTGGGCACAGGTATGAGGATGAACAAGTTCAGAGGCAGGGGTAAATGTCATTTCTCTAAAAGCTGCCCAGCAGGAAGGCAAGGTGCATTTTTGAGCACCAGTTAGCACACATATGCACATGCCATACAGTTCAAAGAAACTAGCCAAAAAAAAAAAAACAAAACAGTTTTTAAAACATCTGCCCTTCACCAGCTTCCAGTCATGCCACCTCGCTCTATGACAGATATTTTAAAGATTTTACTGTTTCCAGAATTAGATGAGATGAGGTTTAGGTTACTTCAGTTTCTTAGGGAGATTTTCATTATAAAACTTTGTGAAATGTTAATATACCACTACCCTCTGAAAAAAGAAAGTTCTTCCTCCCTCCCATAAACTAGATGAAAATGTAAAAATGCATAAAAGACACCAAAGGCTTATACTAAATAACAATAACAAAAGTCACAGTCAATTTCTCCAGTAAAACATAAAATATTAAGAATGGTTAGGACACTTCATCCTTTTTCCCATGGGGAATAAGGAGACAGTGGCTTTTATCAAGGAGACGGTGGCTTTTATCAAGACACTGCCATGAAAAAAAACTGGAAAGAATTCTCATTTATAACAGTTTGATCTCCTCCTCACAGGTGTCTGAAATTATTCAAGATCTGAGAACACAGAATAATGCATTTGGTATTCTTGGAATGGTATCACAATATCCTGCAAAAAGATTTGCTGCAACATCAGCTTAAAACATGCAACAAAACCGGTTCTCAAAGTGTCTGAATGAAAACAAAGATGCATAAGACTAGTTGGCGAAGAAATATTTGAAAAAGCACATAAATAAGCCCTGAGTGGGGAAAGAATTTCTTTCCTATAGTGAAGAGAGAAAATAAAGGAACAAATTGATAGATACATGCATGCATGATCACAAATAATACAACGATACTGTATTAACCTAGCATATCACAATGGTATCAATCAAAACCAACCAACATCTTTTCTTTTAGGAATACTGTATACTTACAGTTTGAGATTTCTTCTTTTTCTTTTTTATTGCCCTGAAAAACCCTTGCTTTTCTTTCTCCTTGAGCTGTTCTGAATGACTGTTAAGGTTTTCAGGACTTTTCCTAAACATGAAATAAGGTATTGTAAGAGAGATTTTATTTTGATATTATGCGAATTCTATGTTATAATGAGATATTATGCCAAATAATGCAAATTATCAATTGAAGCAAAAAGATTCTTAACCATTTAGCATTCATTGGTTCGAGGGTTAGTATACAAATGCCAGACAAATAGTCTTATTAAAGGGGGCAGGAGGGACACAGTTTTAGGGTAAAATGATTAACTCAAACCAGTGAATAGTTGTTTAGGGAAAAGGAAGGCATGCATGTCTTTTGTGAGGTTTCCTTTAAGCCAGAATTTAATATTCAAACCAAAATATCACACACAAAGTCTTTTAGAAAAATAAGTCATATTTGAGAGAACATACAAATGGTGATGAGGTATAAAAGCACAGGTCCAGTTTATCCACTGCTCACTGGAGAGCCAGGGGTTGCAAAGGTCACCAGAGAGAACGAATGTCCATCAACTTCCTGACCTTTGCTGACATGGTTCCAAATTTATCAGCAGGGAATCTGGGAATCTACTGTTGTCTA
Source organism: Pedionomus torquatus (assembly GCA_013398155.1). Classification (NCBI taxonomy): domain Eukaryota; kingdom Metazoa; phylum Chordata; class Aves; order Charadriiformes; family Pedionomidae; genus Pedionomus; species Pedionomus torquatus. The sequence continues at coordinate 144,499 of VZRU01018379.1, read as the reverse complement.
TTTCAACTTAAAAACTTCAGTTAGTTTGTTATGTTTGGGTGAGACAGTGCTGGCAAAAGAAGATGACCCAAAAGTGGAATAGATGACTTGCCTGAAGACTGAATTTCCACCCTGTAACTTGTCTACACAGCTGAATTAACTACAGCTGACAAATAACACATTACTTTAAGTATGAAAAGTAGACTATGTAAAGTATTGATCTGAGGTAAAAAGATGCTTTATGTAGGACATTGGTGAGACATCACTGAATGCAGTTCTAGTGCCCTTTAAAACAGTTTGAAAATTGGAAATGATGCAGGAAAGTGTCACGGAAACAATTTCAGAGAGAAGAAGAACAGCCTACGTTAAAAGTCACACATTTCTATCTCTTGAGTATGCTACAAAACAGCCAATCCAGCCCCAACAGCTTTTTTCCTTGATTGTGGTGCACAAATACTTATCCAGGAATAAATTACAGAGTACTAGAAGGGTCTTTGAAGTAAAGGGCAAAGACTTAACAAGAACAAGTAGGTGGACTATGATGCCAGAGAAGTAATATTAGAAATAAGGCACTGATTTTGTTAATTAGAATCATTAACTGCCAGAACAAATTCCTTAATGAAAGTGTATTTCCCATCTTTGACATTTCAAATCAGGACCACGTGCTCTTCTGGGAGATACACATTAGTCAGGTATGTTACTGAGCCTGGAGCCCAGAGAAGAGGTGATGTTTTGAGGCAACAAACATACAGAAAAATCATGCTGGATGACTTAATAGTCCTTCAGTCTTAGGCTGTACAAAAACAAAAATGAGATTATTCCATTGTCTAGATGTAAACCTGAAGGAAAGCCACAGTTCTAAGGACTCTGGATGACAAACAGAAGCAGCTTTTCTTGGAGTAACTGCAATGTAGCAACACTTAGCTGTCTGCTATAGTTATCTTTGGTTTCTAATTCTGGCTTTAAATGCTATGCTATCAGCTGGTGATTCAGCTGCTACTACATGCCAAGCTGGTATTTTTTTCCAAGCAAATGTGAAACACAATACTGGGGTAGTAATCACCGGAGTCATCCTCCTTATTGATTAGTATCTTCACTCTGATAGGTGAAGACTGATTTTTCTTTTTGATTTTTGATTTTTCATGACTGATAGTTTCATCAGTTCCTCAACTGGAGGAACACAAAACCACCTCAAGCTTGAAATGCTACCTGGTTCTAAATAGAAATGCACGCAGTGTTTAAACGCTGGAATAAAGTGCAATTGTTGATGAAGAGAACGGGCTTAGAAAAAGATTTATAGGCAGAGAGGATGGTGGAAATTTTCCTAATTTAGATGTGTGAAACTTAGATCCAGGGAACGTGTTCAGGTGCACAACAACATTACAATGCCACAGGAAAAAAAAAAGCCCTCTCATTTAATATAATTGTTAGATTTATTAGACATAATTTAAATACACAGGATTTCTAAGGACTCCTGCTTCTGTCACACCCCTGTATTTGGTACCACTGTGTAACTGCAGTAAGGCAATCTTGTATTAATCACTTAAAGCACCAAGGGGAAAGCCCAAGGTAAAGATGACTGACAGCTTTACAGATTCGGTGAACTCATGAAACTGACTTAACCCAGACAAAACACCTACCAAATTATTTTACTAAATGAGTTTTACTTAATTTGTTAGAAAATTTGGAGGAAAGCGTGCACCCCAAGTATCCTGCTTGTAATCTGAAAGTCCCATGAATGGGACTGAGAATTTTCTGAGCCTTTCCCCAAAGGAGCTACCGTGCATCCATATCTGCAAACATACCCCAGACCACAGCCCAGGCACAAATTACCAACCCAGCAACTATGCTACCTGCTGAAGAACCAGCATCAGATCATAAGGACGTTCTCCGTGTGGTTATGTTTTCCTTTAAAATTTTTCAATGTCTAGCTATGGCTTTTCTGTGCTGAACTTAATCTTCAGAATAGACCCTGGGGCAATTTTTGCCAGACTTTTAGACAGAGATTCACTCATGTAAATTTTTTTCTTTGGCCCAGTGAAACTGGATGAGAAAACTGCTCCCTTCAGCAGAAGAGCAGAGAGGGAAGAAGTGAAATTCTGTACATCATTTTCTCTTTATGACTGTAACGACCAGACTGAGAAGGAAGATAAGGGGCTGAGAATTCTGCTCATTTTCGATTGCTGCTTACCCAAGAACCAGTGGTTTTATACCGACTGGTTTATGTCATTAACTCCTATGACTCATATTGCAGTATAGTTGTCTGAAAAAGCACTGACCTTGAAAAGCAACTGCTTCAAAACACATGCTCATTATGTGAAGAGAGTGAACATATATAGCATTATAGCAGGAAGCTTCAACACCAGGATTTTGTACCAAGTAAAAATAGAGCAGAACATTTTGATCGACAAAATGAAACACTGCTATATTTTAGGCATCCCAAAAGATGATTTTCAGACAATGGACTGTATGGGAAAATATTAGGACTATCAGAAAAAAAAATCTGTATGGTATAGTTACTCAATACTAAACTCTTACAATGTAACTGCAGGTATCTTCATATTTTGCATAAAGCTCCCAGCTCTTGAAAGAATCTGAATCTACACTAGAATCTGTTATGTAGCGTCTCTTACTAGCAAGTAAGATGAGCCCCAGAGAAGAGCCCCCACCCTCAAGCAGAAACCAGAGGCAAAACATGTTGTTCTTTGTTATTTTATCTTTGTGGGCCTTTTGCATGTTCAAAACACATAACATAGATCACATCAGTCATTCTGGTCTGAGACATTTAGAAAAGGCATAGGTATAAACAAAAATTCTGTGATTTTATCACTAGTATTTATGGCCCCTGGACAGGTAAGGTATCCAACATCTTGCAGGTACAATGAGGTGCAGCAGCAAACATGCATGAGGCAAGCAAGCTGATACGTTTTAATATTAACTAAAAAGAATAAATTCGAAGCATGCTGCATTCATGCTGCCATAGAGAGATTTGTATTGCAGATGGCTCTTTTTGGGAGGCAATTCCTCATGCTTGCTTCAGTTATTCTTCAGCGACCCTAATCTCAGCAGGCAGCCTGGCTTGGAAATGCTCTTTAACTGCCAGTATACAACTCCCTTTACTGAACCACTCACAATTACACAAGTAAGGATTTTTGTCTAATGGAGGATTTTCTGAAATGTCTGAAGTTTTCTACAGAAGATAAAGAAACACGAATTCTCCAAGTCAACTCTTGATTCTGTTTAAAGTAAAAACCTTGGCAGTTATAGAGTTACCATAAATGAAGGCAAGAAAATGTCAGAAATTAGTGAAGCACCTCAAATAGGTGGTTTATTTAAGGTAAGAACTTGAATCCCACAAACTGAAGCCCACAGTAAAACTTCTTGGTTTAAAAGCCTGGAACCAAAAGCTTAAAAATCAGGGATCAAATCTGAACTTTGTTTATAGCTGCAAGTTTTGGGTTTTTTTTTCATGTGGAAAATGAGGATTTACTAATTGGAATAAACCCCAGATCTACTGTTTTATATACAAAATACCATTTAAAAGCCACTAAAGCCACTTGATCACCTGAGGCTGTGGCATCACTAAAAAAAAAGTATACACATATGTATGTGTCAGGGGGGACACACACAGACAATGTGTATATACACAAATACATTTTTCACCCGTACCCTTTTTCTCCCACCCTGTTATGATTCAACACCAGTAACAATAACAATTTAGAAGTGGTTGGTTTCATAAACTTATAAAGCATATACTTCAGTAGGCTTATTTTTTTGGACAAAATATTGATGACTACAAATTCTGGAAAGCTTCCTTGCAAATGACATTAGACCGCATCATCTAATTCTTTGTACAAAACAAAAACACTGATGGGCTGGGGAAGGGTCAGGGAAGAGGCACTGGTTACTAGCAAAGACTGGGAGGGAGGCTCAAATGTTGCTAAACAGATGAATAAAGCAAGCATATTGGATGACAACGCATATGCAAGTATGTATTGTGCAGGAAATGTCACCGAGAAATCTAACACCATTAGGAAAATGAACATGTTCAAGCTGTATCCAGGAGACTCCTAAAGCCTAAATCAGTGTAACACACACAGGTGATTTTTAAGCTTGCAAATCACAAATTTGTAATTTCCTGAGTGTTTGTTTTTTTTTTTTTTTTTTTTACAAATTCAAGAATTCTGTAACAGAACTGGAAAGTATTTACAATGTAGCCACAGATGTTACAACATTGTTATACTGATGCAACAATATGAATACTCAGTCATGTCATGTTTACAAAGTACTGTATTATTTCAGATTCTTGAAAATTAATGGCAGTTAGGCAACTGTAAGCATTTGACACTCGTAAGAACAGGATGTTCTTTTTTTTGCTGTTCTTCTTTTCTTGAGTTTGTATGTGTTTATATACACATATATAAAAAAAATATTCTTATCTATATTTTCTCCTCTTATTATTTTTGCAGAAATGTATGACACATGCTAGAGAAGATATGGCAAACTGTTTGTCAGAGAGTGAATACATTTAAATGGACATAAAAGGTCTAAACAACAAAGCTTTCCAGAAGCCCCCAGACACCTTGTAAGCAGTCAGTGCAAATACTTCCAAAACGATGTGAGATAAAGTACTGCATGTTGAAAGTTATTCCAAAGAGATATTTGGAACCGTACAATGTTAAAGATAACTCAGGCCAACATTTTGACACACTGGCAGAACAAGGTTAAGCATCTTGCCTATACCTACTGCTTTTGCCCAGCTCAAGACTAAGCTTGCACAAGCGAAAGAGAACAATCTGATACTCTTGTACCAAAAAAGCAAAAATTCAGCAAGTTCACAGTCACTTACAGGAAATTAAACTCTGGCAAAGAGAAGATTTTCTAGGATGAAAAATTTGCCTTTTTCCAAATCAAGTTGTCTGAAGTTCAGAAATGATCTAGTAATCTAAGAGTAAAACCTGATGACAAAAGTCGAGTTTATAACATCTTTATTTTTAGAGGCAGGGCAGTGGGGACAGAGTGAAGAAATGCACACAAAGACAAGAGAACATCCGTGACAATTTAGTCTAGCAAACATTCACAAATTCTTTGACAGAAGAAAGGCAACACAGAGCAGTAGTATGAGAGAAGCAATATTTTACAGTAGTGGCAAGTCCAGGTGGAATACATGTCACTCATAATTCAAGATGAATTGTCATGTACCAGTTATGTATGTCAATCAAACATCAAATATTTACTTCATCATAAAATTGATGTAAGCAGAATCACATTCCGTTAGAGTTTTCAACATTTTCATAAGTGTATACACAACTTCTATACAGAAAATTAAGTAGAGGAACATAGACTCTACATCACTCAGGAATCTGATTAAGCTGATTTATGGCACAGAACAATTTTGCAACAACATTAGACCATTGCCAGGACAACTCGCACAGAGTTAACATGTAGAGCTGGGCAGGAAACATTTCAGGAAAATAGGGAGTAGGAAAAGCAAAGAGAAAGAGAAAAGCATGCCAAAACAGCAGTAACTTGGTGTTATGGGCACTGCTATTCCTCCCATTTCACAAGAAGAAATGCTTATTCTTCTGTGGGTTCTTCTCTCAAAGGAGCTGTTCCACTTTGTGAAAATATTTGAGTACGTTAACTGGAGCAAGGACTTAAACCTAACCATCTCAAAGTTAATGAAGGGCTTTATTCACTAGGCCATATTCAACATCTCTGTGGTCCTTTCATCATTTCAACAAGATGAAACAGCTTCAAGAGAATGTATTGAGGGAAACAGAGAATGTGCTCCAGAACAACCTCTAACTTCTGGTTCAGGGTGTTCACTTGTTAGATCTAAGATCTTGGTTCAAGCCTCTGGTTAAAATAATGAAGAACAAAAGGCCCTGCACTTGAGTTCCTCACATTCAAAAAAATAACGCTGACCCCAGAATATTTGTTATTTTGAGTGTATCTCTGGTTTTGACTGGCAATTCCATCCTGGAGCTGAAGAATCTTCCCAAGAAACAGTTAGTGGATATCAGTCTGTTCATTTGAAAAGTTTTGGTTTTGATAATTTGGCATTGTAAAGAAAAAAATATTTAGTCAAAAAAATTCCCAACCAGCTCTAATAACATATGCTATTATTTCAGTTCAGAGTTAAAGTAACATTACATGTTTCTTTGCAGGGACCACATAATAAAAGGTAATATATTGCCAAAAGATATATAAAGCAAAACACGATTCCAGTTGGCTTACGTCATATGCAATATAGAAAGATTCAGATATGAACGACAACAAAGTAGGGTTCAACAGTAGGAAAAAATACCTTCTTTAGCCACATTAGTCACCACATAAGTACCACCTTTTTACATTAATGACCGGATTCCTCAGCTAACTTCCACAAAATGGATGGAGATGGAGCTACTGAAGGACAGGAAGCAGACTCTAGTGAATCAGAGCAGGTGACAAGGGTTCTGGAGTAAACATTTTCTATTACTGACAAGGGTATATAACCTGAACAACAAGCTGAAATACCAGTTGCTTTCCTTCCCCACCCCCTCCACCCTCTTTCATTTTTAAGCAGGTAATTCACAGGCTGTTCATATGAAATCACATTATATCAACAAACCACTGAAACAGTTCTTTAGATAGCATGATTTTTATCCACTTTCAGAGAGCAGTGTTTCAGATAGTGGTACGAAGCATAGTTGAAATGATGTGAATGCATACAGTTCATTCCTTGCACCAATCCTTTGAAGCTCCATTTGCTAATTTTTAGTCAGTGTGCTTTATTGTGATTGAACAAAGTAGAAGATTAAGAGTATTTTAGAGCTGAAGGGCTCTCAGAGCAATAACATTAAGAAATTTCCCTTTAAGTCCTGCAAAGCTATGCATACACTGTCATTCTATTAGCATAGTTATAGTTAATTGTTCTATGTTATATAATGGTGCCATGTGACGCTTTTAATCTTTTAAAATCAATACACACCATTAAGATGTTGCTTAGTCCATTTTCCCATAGAACGTACTTATTTCCTTCTGTAGTGCATAAGCAAAAAGAGCAGCAGTCCCCATTGTAGGGCAAGTATTATATTCTTCATTAAAACAGTCCTATGTTATATATGGAAACATGCATTTTGATATTTTTTCCATTTGTCTGACAATTCATGCTTCTGGAATCCACAGATGAAGCTAAGGCCTCGCTATCCACACTACATGCACAAAAGCACTTTGTATTATCTTTAACTGAAGACTAATAGCGGGAAAAAAAGAATCAGGATAGTCTGGACAAAAGTATATAATCATTAATGCATTCAGTGTGATGGTGTAATGAAGTCTTTCTTGTCGCTCAAAAGGGGACAGCAAACATGCAATGCTATGTCAGTATAGTCAGAGGAAGCAATTAAGCATGTATAGACAATCGCAAATTTTGAAAACAAAAAAAAAGGTGGCTTTTTCCCCCCCCTCCTGTTAAAAAGAATTCTTTTTCCTGCCATTCTCTACACATCTGTGTATATAACAACTCACCAGGTGTCAAAGGTGGTTTGCCTCTTTGAGTGGTTTGCCACTGTGCTGCTGTCTGCTGGTAACACAGAGGCTCTGTTTGACACATTATTTTCTACGTATGTACTCTCTGGACGTGGAGATGGAACTGAACAGAGAAACAGCAAACAATGTATAATGTCCTCTACTAAAAATCACATCTTTCAGTTGTCTGCTTCCTCTCTACCTCTTTTACAGAAAGAAGACAGTGAAGACATAGTTGAACTTTACGTTTGATTGAAAAAAACCATGCTGTTTTTACTGTTTGGAAAGCTGTTGTTTTGTGGTACTTGCAAGGTAATATTAGTTATAAAATAAGACCATCATTGGAACTTGGGTAAATTGTTATTAGATTTGACAACGTTTCTATCTCTAGGGAGCCAGAAGTGCAATCGATATTTAAAAACAGGAAACAGAATAAAGAGTTGGAACACTTATTAAAAACATAAAATACTAAAGTTTACACTTTGTCTTCAATTACACCTTAAAAAAAAATACTACCCATCATGAAAAAAATTACTTTCAATTTTATTGTAACATTTTTAGTTATATTACTCATTAAAAACAAAAGGATCAAAGTTAGATATTATGTATTTTTCAAACAGACATATTGCGGTTTTCAAAATAGGTTATACATACCTAGATCAAAAATTTATCATAATTATGAAGATCACCAGAAATACCTGCACTGGATTAAAAACTGATCGGACACCAGTTGCAGTGCTACTGCAGCATTACTGTAGATTTATCAATCTTTAATCTATAAGTTTTTATTCAATCTGTAGTACAAAAGTACACGCTAATAAGCTTTGTATTCAGTATTAAAGAATTACATTAATATGAATTTACTTTTTCATAGTAACTTCTTCTTTCAATAGCTTTTGCATATACTATTAACTGTATATTATTTAAATATAGTATCATTTTTCAAACACAATAATTAAGTCTATGAACTAAAAAATATTTGTTTCATATATATAATTCAAGAGGAAGAAGCCTCTAGTTTACAAGAAGGAACTGAATATAACCCCAGACCTACAGTTTCCTTAGCACGTGGCTTATGGAAAGTCATTCTTCCTTGGAAATTCTATTTTACTATGTATAAAAAAGAAGGCTAATTGGTGTCTATTTTTACAAGTGTTTTAAGGATTAATAAAAGCAATTCAGAATCGAGGATTTTTAAAGATTCTCTGTTGTACATGCTACAAAAACTTACACTCAAAAGCATTGCTCAAACCAGTACAGGCTTTAATACTGCTCACAGGTTTTAATATTGCAATGGGACATTTGCAAGGATTGGCAGATTTTAACATGTCTAAATCAGGTCATGAGCCAACTAAACAACCTGAAGAGGATCAGAGGGAGATTTGTGACTCTACTTAAGGTTATTATGTGACTCATAATCGAATTTTAGCTGATTGGGACTTCTTAAGTTTCAGGAGAGCCCCACAAGCCTCCTAACACTTGCAGGACAGTAATTAGCTTCTTAACATCCTTGGCTTTTTTGAAAGGATTACCCAGGTTTAACCATGAGGCAGCTGCTCAGAAATCACCATCTTTCATGTACCATAATAGAACAATATATACCTCTGTGCGTATGCCCACATACATATACATACATGTGTCTATATGCACGCACAGAGTCCTGTGTCATTACTTATTCTGAACTGTGATTATGTAGGTGTGCTTTAACTTGAAGGAACCACTGATATTTAGCAAGTCAGACCAAAAGAAACAATATATGTTTCAAGCAGTGAAAAACTAGCATTAGAGTTCCATGTGCCACAGTGTCTGAAATAGATCAGTAAATATGTCAATATGTTTCAAGCACAGAGATGTTTGGATATAACGTGAATAAGAATTTAAAATAAGAATTAAAAACATTAATGAATTGTTTACTCCAGTAATATTTATTTTTTTCAACTCTCCCTAATAAATTATCTTGTTCTTTACAAGGTACTGCCCAGGATATACTTTCCAATCAAAGTGAGTTATCAATTGCAAACAGATATTGTACTGCTAATATAGTTACTAATACAACCTAGTAGGTCAACCCAGTCTCTGAAATCGGGCCAACAATTCTTTTCCCAATAAATATTTTTAGCTATGTTAGTTCTCCATATCCATTTCCACTACTTAATTTTTAATTTACATTCCATAGTAAAATTCTGTTTAATTTTGAAAGATCCACCACAAAATTACCTCTGTAAAAGCTGCCAACTCTTCTCGGAACAGGGTCATTATACAGAATTCTATTTTCCTTAGTAGATGCTCCATCTTCTGTGTGTGGATCATGATATGCTCCACCCTAAACAAGAGAAGAATCAACTATTTCAAACAAAAGACTATAAACTGATTTGCAGTCTTTAACCAACATACTAAGCAAGAAATCCCAAACTTAACCACATACAATTTCCCTTTCATGTTACTAATAACCAATATCAAATCACAAACTACATAAATATCAAATCATGTTACTACTAATCAATATCAAATCACAAACTATGTAATTAATAATTATTTGGGTTTGCTCTGCTTGCTTGCTTTCTTTTTCCAAAATGGCATTAACATTTTTTTTTTCACTTAGCTGTGATTTTAAAGACTTGAACATGATCCAGACCCTCAGATTTTTGCCATGAATGAAACGCAGTTGTAACATCTCTGGAGGAATATTTTACTGGAGGCCTTAACTTCTGATGGAATCTGGTCACTCTGCTACCAGCAAATTTTAAAAATAGCAAACAGGAATGCAAACAGTTTGCAACACCAAAGCACTATTTCTTATCTGCTGTTATACAGTAGTACCTAGATGTGTCAACAGGCACAAAATCTACTGTGTGCAAAATAAGAGGTAGTCTCTGAAGTAAGAAATCTATAACCTAAATAGTTAAGTCAGGACAGCAAAAAGAGTATCGGTTCCATTACCTCTAAATTACTCTGTTTTTCTGAATACAGTACTTCCTGAAAGGTATTTCAAGCAAAAACTTAAGTATGCCCTTAGAAACATCCACATGCATGTAAATTTGTCACCAAATATGGCTTAACTCCATTCTTAAATGAACCAGATGGTGCAATTTTCCCCACAGTACCAAACATAAAATTCAGTGCTCTCTACAAGACCCCACAAGGACACTGTACTGAAACTCCTATATGAATTTCCATCTAGAATGTCCAAGAAGGACAATGGTTAAGAAAACACACACACACAAAAATATCACAAAAACCCCAACCAGAATCAAAACCTGGGATTTCAATACAGTATATTAGTGATTTGCAAAAAGTCTTTTATTAATGAAGATCTGGCCTCACTGTCAGAGATAAAATAGCCCTTGAAACTGAACCTTAAACCCTTAAGTATTTCACTGAGACTTAAAAAGCCCCAAAACTAACACTGCATGTGAATAGTTTCTCTTTTTTAAAGCCTACCAAACTAAGAATGGTTTTCTTTAAGAAGACTTGGTAGACCTAAAGAGAAAATCAATGAGAAACTAGAAACATGGAAAATATGAGCACTGAGAAACAGTAGAACTGACTAGAAAAAAAAAAAGTAATCGGAAAACAATGAAGAATCTCTGAGAACACCTATGTTATTCCTGATTTTTTCAGTTCAGTAATCCTGAGGGAAGTTAGATTTTCTGACTTCTAACGCAGAATGTAGCAAAAAAAGCCCAGCAAAAAATGAGGACAGGAAGGAACCAAAGAGTGACTTCTTTGTGAAAATGCCTTTACGAAGCATAAGATTAGAATTTGATTCTGATTTGTTACTGGAAGTAGTATAACCATACAAAACTAGCTGTGGGAATTTAGAGACTTGCCATCCATTTCAGAAGACTATTTTGCATTTCAGACTTCTGATGGTTGAAACACAGATTTAAAAGCATTAATTGCTAGCTCAAAGTTTAGAAACACTGACCGTAAGAGATAAAGGGAAGTCCTTTACAAATTAATATGCATTCCAAAGCAAAACAAAATTAACAAAACCATAAGCATTAAGATGCACAACAATTTTTCTATTTAAAATGAAAAAAAATTGTCAGCCAATTGTCAAAAGACAAAGAATGATCTAATAAAAACAATCTGCCTTTACATAATATGAAATGAAATTAAAATTATGTATCAAATTAATGTCTGCTATGTAGTGTGGAAAAAAATCCTACAGCTCTGAGGAATACAAAAGAGCACAAACTTTTCTTATCAAAAACTTTGATGATGGTGTTATGGCCTTTTGTAGTAACATCCTGAAGAATAAGTAACACTTAGAGAGAAAGAGAGAGAAAAACAACCACACAAAGGAAAAAAACCTCTGGTTTTGAAATGGAGCTGCTCTAATCCCTTATAAGCAGTGGTTGTTTTTTTTAATTACATTGTGCTTCTCCTGTTTTGATGATAACTCAGGTGTGAATACACATAACTCTGAATGAAGGAGATGTGGTAACTAAGGAAAAAAAAAAAAGTATTATGTCTTTTTTTCCCCACTGGACTAAAAAGGCAAACACTAACTACCTGAAAACTTTCTTTATCAAGTCAGCCACACACCATGGTAAAGCATACCTTAACTAATATTTGCAGCTCTTTGACTTCCTTCAATTTCTCAACAAACCTGAACTACATGTTCTCTCCTTAAAAGGCACTTTACCACAAATGTACATATAGAGAAACAACCACTCATTTTTGTACTTCTCTCTGCAACTGTTTTGCTCCAATCTAGATCAATGGTATAGCAATATAAAGATCTGGGGACAAATGCAGTCATCTTTACACACCTGATGTGTAAAATATCAAGTAATTAAAAAATGTTGTGTAAAGAATGTAAATCAACACCAGAATTGGTCTTTTCTCTGCTCATTAAATGATGCTCACAGTAAAACACAACAAAGTATCCAATGACAGTAATCACTGTAAGGAGTCAATTTACGAGTGCCTTCTCCAACGTAAAAACTCTAGAATACCCCATTTTTACTTATCATGCTAATCAAGTAAAACGTTGCAAGTTTTTATATTCCTCTAGTAAATTACGGCATTTTAGCAATAATGTCCTGCTATAAGTGAGCGAAAAGCTCACTTCAAAAATTAATATTAGCATTCATAACAGAAAGACATAAAAGAAAAGCTACATAAAAACATACATGAGAAGGTTAATTAAGCAAAACAATATGATGAAAATTATATCAGACAATGTAACCAAAGACTAGGAACTGCTAGTGTGTGTTTAACTTCAGAGACAAATCTTTCAGTTCTCACATTTCAGCACTTTAAGAGAATGGTATTTGTAGTCCTTTTTTTAAAATAGCCTCTTATTTTGCACTTTAAATAGACAGCCCTGCTGAAAAAACCCCAATTTCCCTTGGCTTGCAACACAACAAATAAACACATAACTCTAAATAAACAAACAAGAGAGAAAGCAGGACGTTGTCCCCTGTGAAGTAAAGAGAGGAAGGCAAGCCTTCCATAAGCGCAATAATTTCAACTAACCCTATTAGTATCTTCTGTACAGTCTTCTCGTGACGAGCCAACAGATCTTGTGAGTGACTTATGCTGCACCTGTGGAGATAACAGTTGCAGGCTGTTTGCTCTGGCTGCCATCCCTTGCCCTATGCTTAAGCCACCCTCTGAGCCCTTTGACCTCACTCTGTCCCGGCTCACATACATAGAGTGTCTATGAGGGCGCTGCTGTGAAGAAAAAGGACTGGTATAACCTAGACCATAGGAAAAAGATTCATGTGGAGCAGACAGAGAATGGGAATGGCTTCCATCCATGTGATCTGGCAGTTTTAACTCCTCCATTGTTTTGGAGTGCCTTGTTGATGGTCTTCGGGTATCCAGGGTACCTTCGCTGCGGTTATTCCTCCCAGATGGACTGAGCAAAGTTCTGTTATCACTGTGGCGGGGAGCAGTTGGACTGGTAGGAGAGTTCAGGTCCATACAGCTGGATGGAAAATACCTACTGCTGTTTGGTTCTGCAGCTTGGGCCCTGGCCTCAGAAAGGTTGCCCACGGATTTCGAGTCTGTCAGAACCCCATGGCTCTTTGACTTTGTCCGATACGAAGGACTCTTAGAAGACTGTGGGATAGTATCGATATAGCTGTGGCGACTGTGCTTATCGCCTGGTTGCAGCGTCCCAGTTTTGTTTTGAGAAGTTTCCATAAATGAGTGCCGGTTCTGCTGAGATCTGGTGTTAGACTTTAGGTACTTTGTGCCTGGACCATCAGAACTTTTGGGGTCCACGTTAAAATCGAATTCGGTTTTTGACTTTGTTTCCTTTGGGCTGAGAAGATGTGGCATGTTATTATTGGCTAGGTCCTTGTTGCCAGATCCAGGTGTGTTGCTTGATTTTTTTGTATGCATTGGACTATGTGCAGCTCCAGGAAGGTTTCCATTTAAAAAGCTTTCATTTGCTGGAAGACCCTCTTCTCTTGGCCCGCCAACCCCTAGTGTCTGGATATCCTTGCTGTTTGATCTGTGGTGTGACTGCAAAGCAGAACTTTTGCTGGCTTGATTTCTACATTAAAATGCATAAAGAAGTATTAATATACCACATTACATATTCATGTATTAATAACTTCAACAAAAGTACATTCATTTCAGAAGGGAGCTGCCATTTTAAACCACAAAATTTAACTGCCTTGAGGCAAATACTGCCAACTAGGCATCAGAAGCTCCACTAAGATAACAGACTTGCAAGTGTTGGTACATTGTTGCTTCTTTCTGGTTATATCCTGATGGACAAACTCAGCTTTGGTTAATGGATTTTGCTGCCAAAAAAAAGATATAAAATCCAATCATGGAAATTCCAACATATGTTTACACATTTATGTATGTGTGTGAGTAATATACGTGCACACCAATAATGTAAGCAGTACAATATGAAAATTAGCTGTATATCCACTGGAAAAAATCTTAAATACTCCTGGCATATTAAAGTGAAAGCAGAACAATAAAGTATGTCAGCACTGTCAAAAAATTCCAATATAATCAATGCTCCAGGTCATCTATGTCTGATTTAGAGGGGGAAGGGAGGAGAGGAGAGATGAGATGGAAAAGAGGATATTGCACTGGTAAAGACATCCAGATGGAGCGAGTCTGACCTCAGTGCAGCACAGCAAGCCCTGCAACACTAAGCCCAAACCCAGGTTTACTGCAGGAACCCCAGCTTTTATGGAAGTTGGCACTATCCCAGTTCTTGGCACACTAACTCATCCCCAAAGCCGCACCCAAATGCTCTGCAACCAGACTGACTTGGGTGCAGAGCTACTTGGTGATGTCCTTAACCTCTAACTCTACTTTCCAGTTCTCCTGGTTTTGGGATTAGGGGATTGAGATATGAGTTGGTTCTACAAACACTCAGCCTGAATTTATTTGAGAAGGATTTAATATCTCAGGTTTTCTGGCATAAAACCAGTTCTGCTTCTGGCCTTACACTGGCACTGCAAACTAGCCGTGACTGAGCAGTGCTACAGCTGCACTTGTTAGCCCTGATAGACCTAGGCTGGCTATAAATTGTTAACTTATTTCTGTACCAAATCTATGATAACGTAACTCAGATATATGAGGGTTAAAGTGAGAGCTCACTGTACAGATGAATTTGCACCTTTGTTGATTTGGTTGCTAATTATAATTGGATAATCCAGCCATTTTTATTCGTAGGATTTTTGTACTACCTACTTTCAGTGATCTAATTATGTACCCTATTACAGTTTCTAGCAATTTTAATGCCAGTTTGAAATATTTTTTAGTTAAAAGGTAGCACACTTTTTCTTTTTAAAAAAAAACATAGAGATACAAAGTACCTAGTAATTTTAAATCAAGCAGCTAGGCAAGGCTTTTTATTAGACAAGTTTCCCATAGATCTAGTTTTTCCTTTCTGATGACACATCTCTAATAGTAAAACTTCTATCTTAAATACCTATTAGGGCAGCTAAAACTTTTTGCTGTCTATTGCCCAGAAAGAACAGATTGCAAATGTCATCATCACAAAGCTTAAAATGAGGAGTAACTGTTAGAATCTCACAGAAAGAGCTTAAGAAAAACATATCTAGATTAAAAGCCACTAATGATAACATACTTCAGAGGGTGACCCTTAGGAAAGCTTTTGTCAAAGGAATACCATAGGACTCTTTGCACTGAAGCATTTTATCCACCAGTAAACCTAGCTGTTGATGTATTAAAATCAAGTGGCTTTTCTGAAGTTAGGTGCAAGGGAGTCACTGAGCAAATACGCTCTGCTTTAAGTTCAAGTAGACTAGACTTGATTCACAACTACAACTGCAGATAAAATTCTGCTCATCCCCAATTTAGAACACGATCACCCCACACAATTTTCAGGACATTTAGCTGCTAAAAATCTGTGTGAATGTTGAACTTTCAAATATCAAAACATTGGACAGATTTGCACATGTACAGTAATAGTAGCATTCCAAAGAAAAGAGCATTCATTTGGAATCTGAGGCATCTTCCAAGCCACAAAATTCCTACCATTGTTCAAGGCTAACATTTTTTTAACATGGGTAAGCCAACTTACTTTTCCTTTGTCTTACACAGAAATTGATTGAATGTTGCCTTTGCTTTCTTTTTAAAAAGCATTCAGCCTGATGTAGAAAGTTAGCAAAAACCTCAGCTTTAATATAATAAAACTGTGTCTATTTCCTTGATTCCATTAGGCAACGTGGAACAGTATGTATGTCTCAATGTGCCTATATTGTCAAATGATAACTTTTATCTCCTTACAGATAATGTTATATAGATGATGCTGCACAATAGCAACTCACCCATTGGCAGAGCAAATGTCAGTGATGAGGTGACATGACTACATTTACCTGTTAGACAAGGTGTTGCTGTCTACGTGGTAAGGTTTTCTCTTAGCTGACCGTGAAGGTGAGCTTCCACAGCGATCCAAGAGTCTTTGGGTTTGAAATGAAGGATGGTTCAAACATTGTTCTGTCAAGTATCTATCAGCTGGATCTAACTTCAGTAAGTTCTTTGGAAAACAAATCCCAAAGTTGAAATATTAGTATCTGTATTTGCATTAGTAAAAATACATAGAAAATAAAAAACTTTATTGGAATAGTTTTTTAATCTCCAAAGTTTCTGTAATTGAATGTAACTACTAGAATAATTCCATGTTGCATTAAACTACCTATGATACAAAATAAACAATTACAAAACCTATCCTTTGTACAGAACAAAAATGCAAGAGTGTATAAGCAGGGTCAAAGCCAGGATATAAAGAAATATAAAAGCACTGCATTAGCAGAAAGGATAGACCACTTCAGAAAGCCAAAGTTCAGCTGGAGCTAAGTCGTGAAGAACACCAAGAGTAAAAAGAAGGGGTTCTACAAGCATTCTAGTAGCAAACAGAAGCTCAGAGAAAATTCATGTCTTCTGCTGAATAGGGGAGCCAACTGAATGACAGATGATATGAAAAGGACTGAAATTCTCAATGTCTTTTTTGCCCAAGTCACCACATGTAAAACCAGCTCCTAACTCCCAAATGCAGACTTGCAAAACAGCAAGATTTGTAATGGAGAGGGGAAAAGAGGAGCAACAAAACAACAGGGCCAAATGTATGTCTCTTCATTAATCTAGTCCAGAAATGTTGTCTAAATAGAGAAATATCAAAAACTCACTACTTTAGCTGGCATAAATTGAAATGTGGGTTAGTTGCTAATCTAGTAATCAGACCTGAAGTTCCTGGGAATGCAGATAATGAGGAACAGGCCAAGGACATTTGACAAACTGTCCAGCATTTGGAGACAGGCATACAGCAAAGCACATGCAGCATTTGTAGCATGCAACTTAACCATGAGTATTTTCTGTTCTGTTCTTGTAGTCTTTTCCTCATGTTTTTTTAAAATACTTTCCAACTCCTGAATTAAGTAATGTAGGCCAAACACAAAATATCCCCTCTGCAGAATCCCTGACCTTTCTCACCTTGTAGGGAGAAACACAGGCAGGAAAGTTGAAAAGAATTAGTTAAAACAGAATGGAATTATTTGGAAGTGTGCATTTCCCTAAAATTGAACTGCTTAATTTTTAAATCACAGCAAAAGAACATAAAAGCCATTGAGATACAACTTAAAAAATAGGATTAAATGAAAATAAACCCTGGCCCAGCAGTTGTAACAATGGTCTGAAGAATGATCCTGAAAATTGCTTCCAGAAAAAGTGCTTCTCCAAATTAGAAAATAGAGGAGAATGTATAATACCAAAACAAGTAACTATATGCACCAAGGTATCAAATTTCGTGGACTCCATAAAAACAAGATAAAAGCTATGCTGATTTTCTTCATAAGGCAGGGAGATTAAATGAAAGTGATTTGAATTGGCTGTATTAAGGCAAAAAGAGAAGAGTAAATTTGATAGCTTTCTGCTGGCTACATCAATACTGCTAAAAGCAAGTAAACACCCAAATATACCCCCAAAGCACATGACCTCTGGTTTCCAAGACAACTGGCGCACATGGGCTTAGGACTACACAATTCATTTAAAGTTGATTAGCCATATCCACACCTCATGTTTGCCCCAGACTACCTTTAATTCTTAGGTGGCACCCCTGTGATTCTAAACCTAATTTTTGACACTAAGACTTTTTTCTCCCCATCTTACTGCAGTTGAAATAATGGGAGGATTGTACTGCAGCTTACAACAATAATGTTTTTATAGTACAATAATAAGGACAACAATATGTGTTGCATACCCAGGAATATGGCACAAATGCATAGCACAATGCTTTACAGTGTTTGGCCACTTTGGCCAGCTTCGTCTGATTTCCTATAAGAAACTATCTCAGGACCATACCCTAGTTTGGCCTTGGTTAACTAGCTGAATTGTTCCAAAACAGGATTAAGAGTAATTTAACATACATGCTGTGTAGAGGTGTATGATAGGAAGCAGATGANTCTAAGGTAAAAAAAAAAAAAAAAAAAATTAATGTGCGTCTACTTTGTCTTTGACAACTGTCTACATTCTCATGCTTATCCAACAAGAAATGAACAACTCAGGTCAGCCTAATACTCTGTGGACTTACCCAAATTTATTATGGGTTGAGAGTCCATACTCCAGCATTACTTAGCTAACCTGTGCATCTGAACGTATGTCAGTGTGAACACATATTGCTGCAAACTGTGGTGATTCTTTCATCTGGACTATGTATTATTTATCAAACCAGTCAAATTTGAACAGACTCTCCAGGCCTTTGCAAGGCTTGTTTTCACAATTACTAGGAAATATCAAGCCTTGCAATAAACAATGGTGATATCAAAGTATCTCAAAAGGAAGTTCACAAGTACTTTTAAGATATAATATATTAGAAAAAACCAAACATATTTCCCTACATATTACTGTCAGAAAATAAAATATATTTTCCTACCTTCATAAGATCAAGCAATACACCACTTAAAATTCCCAAGTATCTTCTCTCTAAAGACTGTGGATGATTGACTGCTGGAAACTGAAAAAAAAAAAAAATAGCATAAATATACTAAGAATGTAAACAAGGTCTACGTGGATGCAATGTTTCAAAAAAATAGAAACTATACACTAAATAAAGGCACTTGATTAATGGGGATCATATGCACTGAAAAGGTTTGGAGTTTATGAAATGTTACAGAACAGTATAATGAAACAAATAACTGTTGATGTACGATACAGATCTAGTCAGCCAAAGAAAGTAGTCTTAATTAGTAGGGCAGTCAAGGAACCTCTGCCAAATGAGTAATAATCAACTCAAATTTATAAATGTTTTTGTGGTGTTATGACTGACAAGAGGTGGGAGGTTTAAAATGGATTCAGAAATAACATAGGTAATATATATTTAAAATAAGGATTAAAAATAGCTTTGAGAGAATTTGAGAGTACAAATACGGTACTATTTAAATACCAAACATTAACAGACAATTCCAAAATGCTTTTTGGTGAAAAACATCAAAACCCCAAAGGTTTAAGGTTCAAGACTAGTCCTGTGGTCATGCTGTAGTAAGAACTGGCAACACTATCAGCAGCAGCGCACACTGCTGAAGGGCATCTTTTGTCAACTAGCATCTGGATGAAACCTGATGAAGGCAGTATTTGAAACTAAGCCCTGCCTGGAACGATGAACAAGACAGGCAAAGATGATTTGAAGAAAGTTAAACTAAAGCACTGAATTGGGGCTTTTTGCTTGCCTTGCAAACAAGACAGTAGTCAAATAAAACGAAGACAGAATCTTTTCTTTTTATCAAATGAAAGAAAATTTGCTATAATGTAACATCAAGCACAATGAGTTGAAAGAAACAGACAACAGCGATTCATTTTCAGACTGCTGCATACGTCAAACTGACAGCA
Source organism: Pedionomus torquatus (assembly GCA_013398155.1). Lineage (NCBI taxonomy): Eukaryota > Metazoa > Chordata > Aves > Charadriiformes > Pedionomidae > Pedionomus > Pedionomus torquatus. The sequence continues at coordinate 124,675 of VZRU01018379.1, read as the reverse complement.
AATAGATAAAACTGATTTCAGTGAGGTAACTTCAAATTAAAACCTAAGCATATATGCCAGTGTTTGCAGAATTAGAAATTAAGGCTGGATTTCTAACAGAGGCATAAAAACCCTCATGGATCCAATTTATGCTGATTTTAGAGATAATTATTCATTTGAATACCAGAGAAGCCTCTGGAAAAAACAACAAACCAAACCAAAACAACAATCAGCCAGTCTATAGGCATTAATCACAGTTTATCCAAAATGACACAACTGAGATCCAGACACTTCGTTAGCAGTTCCCGGAGTTGTGGAATTTGCCTGACACTATGCAAGCGTTTCAGTTGTAGCCTGGCTTGATCCTATCCACATCCTATGTATTTTCTAAAAAAATACATCCTAAGCTAACCCATCAAAGCAAGAATACTGACAATAGGAGTGTGCAGTGTTCTCATCTACTGGTCTTTTAAAGCCACCAGTGTATGTCTAAAAGGGCTTAAGTCATACATAAAACACACTGACCTAGATTACTGAGTTAAATATCACTGAAAATACAAGAGACAATAAAATTTAAGTCAGTGATTAATAGAGGCAACTGCAACAAAAAATAAACACAAAGATTAATATTTAAAGTGGAAATTTGCTACAGTATAAAAGCATATCGGAACTGTATGTTTGGTCTAAAATGTCAAAGAACAGGAAGTCTCAAAACCTTTTATTTCTGTATTTTTACTTGTATATTTTCCAGCTCTCACATCTAAGCATTGTTTCAGTTAGGTGCCTACATTCATATGTTCACCTTCCTCAGATTAAAGACGAGCTTCAAACCTACGCTTTAAAGAGCAACCCAGTATAAATAACTGTTTCCAAAAAAGCGTTTTATTTGCAAAATAAAGCAAAATGCATTGCATGTACACCGTATAAGTGTTAGACCACTATGAATTGCTACCCATTGTTTGTACTTGCATTACTTTTCATAAGTTACATTATGTGAGCTTTGAAGAAAAAGGGAAGAACATTCGTTTGAATGCGCTTGTTCCTAAATAGTCTCTGCATTTTTCTTTTTACTTTGCTTTCTTTTCAAGTGTTTTCCTAATCCCTGATAACTTATTTAACTCCAAGTCTGTTATGTTGATATTAGAAAGTAACTTAGAAAGTGAACCAAGACTTCCATGTTTCCTCCACTTCTTACATGAATCAAATGGCAAAATACTATTGTCTTCATGTAGAATGACCATCATAAAAAAATATTTTACATCTGGAATGATCAAGGAAACATGAAAATGTGCTGGAGCCATGCAAACCAGTAATATGACACAGCTACTCACTGGGATTGTTCAAATTCTCCAGCCTATTAATAAATTATTTGCAGAACAATATTTAGAGCCATACAGTACCGCTCACATTTTCCTCGAAGTTTTTGAACCTGGATTATTTTATTTCCTTGGGCCTCGAACATACTATGGATGTTTTCTTCTTCAAAAGGACTGAAGAGAGATCACTAAACACTACCTAAACCTCAGGAGTGAGGAAATGTGTGTGTATATATATACACATATATACACACACATGCACAGAGGAAATTAACAGGAAAAACAGAGAAAAAATATGCAAAAGTGCATCTGCATACGTGTGCACGTGGTGCTGGAGTGTTCATATTAGAATTTTTTAAATTCTAAGCTACACACAGAATTTACTCACAGTTATGGTAATGTAGAAAATCACAAACCCAAAACGTATGGATAAACAATTTCACATCATGAGCTAGTTTTTATCTTGTGAACACTCAGCACCAGACCCAGATTGTAAATAATAATGTGCACGATCACTGCATACCTTCTATCTGCTATGCAACAGGAGATTTTCCACTATTAAACACTATGCTACATTCAGAAAAGAAAATATGTACTTTTAAGGCTGTCTTATAGCATGGAATAAATTTTCCCGATGAATTTACTAATGAATATCACATTTCAGACCAACATTTTCTTTAGCATTTTTCATGTTTAAACCATTATTCAGACTTTACTTCAGTATACAAAACCTACTCTCTATTAGAAGCATAAATCATTGTTGTCATCATTAGTATCCTGACTTCACAGATAGGGCCTAGGCAGCAACAAAAAGTCTGAGGCCAAGTAATAAACTGTGATTCAGAATGAGAACAGATTCACAACTCTGAACACTGTGCTAATAACATTAGGTCCATTCTGTCCTCTGGAATTACTGTACTTTATAGCTACAAAAGATACTTTATAGCTACTGTACTTTATAGCTACAAAAGTTACAGAGCATTTATCCAAATAAGATTACACTGCACAACTAGAACTGGAGTAAAATAATGTTGATGAGGCAGTTTATTTTGCTTACAACTTTTAAATTGTTGCTTTCCTGAAAATAGGTACAGTTTTTCTTAAACAAAAATCCCATCCAGCCCACTGTTCTAAACAGCATCAAATATACATAGGACATTGCAAGAAATGCGTGTCTAATAGCTGCCTTTTTTAAATCCTCCACTGATGGAGAGTCTACAAACTTCAACAAAATCCCTTAAGAATTACCTATCGTCACAGCTAAAATAATTATCTTAACACCTTTAGCTAACTATTTCTTGTCTTACCATCATCAGCTCATTTATGGCAAACCTTTAACGTGTTTTAAAACAATTAGGTTTCCCCTCTTTCCCTTTCTCATTCTCTAAATTTTCTTTTACAGACTAAAACTCAAATCTCAAGTCTGTTAGCACAAATCAGGTCTCCTAAAACCTTCATATGTCTCTTCATAGGATTTTACACTAATGATTTTAGATGATTTATCAAGATCACAAATTCACCTTTCTAAGCAGCATTCATTAATAAAAAGTTATAAACATACCTGAATTATAAGGAACCATGAGTACAATCACTGAACAAATACTGCTAAAGGTAACAGAGTTAAGACACGTATATTGATTCTGGGATCCTGCCACATTGTGTGTCCCAACTTGAACAGCTTCTCTACACTAGTGAATCTCTGTCGTTACATAGTATTAGCAAACTGCTGAAAGGGGAACAATGCTATATCAGTAGGAAGAGCTTTTTTACTCATATGGCTGATGTAAACTCCCTGGGAATATAAGGCAAAAAGCTCTTCTGTTTTGATAGAGGCATCTATGGCCCAGACTTTTCCAACATAGTAGCCTTAAGCAGGCATGAATTTTCCACACTCTGAACTGACAGCGCTATGCCTCTAAACTTCATGGAGCAAACCTACATACCAGCAAAATGGGTATAAATGCTAAAACTGGGTATATGCCAAAAAAGTCAAAGAAATTAAAGGAAACCTTTAATCAACTTTTAACAGTAAGCTGAACATAAAAACATAATTAGAATTTTACACTGAATTATGAATGCCTTATAATCTAAATATCCTATACTTACACAGAAATGCATGCAATAGATAATGTACCATGTAAATTAAAAGAATCTTCACAGCAACGATGACTATAATGTGAATGCAGTGTGAGTAAATCTAAAAAAAATCAACAAAACAAAACAAAGAACAAAGCTTTCTCTTACCCGCAAGCCATGGAAGCGTGGGTTGCTGTAGAAGAGCTTCATCTGCTCAGCTGGCAGTGGGCCTAGCACCTTCTGAATGGTAAAGAGTTGGTCAATCTCACTCTCGCCAGGAAACAAGGGCTGCCCATCACTCAGCTCTCCCAGGATACAGCCTACAGACCACATATCCACAGCCTTTCCATAAGGGGCTCTGTAAAATGAATATACATTATTGTTTTACCCACTGGCACTGTCTTCGTACTGAGTTGTTTCAATTTACTGGCCGTATTTCCCATGGCCCACTTCCTTACAGCACAGAAAAATAAAAATGGATATTAAAGAACCCATCTCAAATACCAAGCCCTCTGTTTTTGCCCCGTATTGCCTAATGTATCACTTCTTGAAAAGGCAGGAGAGGAATTCTCAAATACACCCCAAGGATCTGGTTACCTCTGCAAAAAATCTTACATAAAAGAATAATCTTTTTGACTGTGAAGCAGTCACCGTTCAAAGTTAAACTAGCCCAAACGTCTCTTCTCTCCATGGGTTAATGACTGTGCTCTATTTCTGCATTATATTTCTTTTTCCGTTGTGCTTAATAGGGGGATAGGCATACTCGGTCTGGCTGCCGGGAGAACAGAAATGATAAGAAATCTTTGTTTCAGCATTCATACAGGAAAAAATTAATTGGAGAGAACACAGGATGCACCTGAAAACCATTCCTTAAAATAACACAGGTGAGGAAGCAATGAAAGCATCAAAATATAATTAATTCCTGGTTTGGAGCACAGCCACAGGTATACTTTTAGAGAGAAGTTCTGATGGCTGATCTATGCGTGCGCAAGTGATGTTGTACTGTGGGGAGAATGGCACCTAGTATTTTAAATTGCTGATGGCAGAAGAAGCAAGGTCAGCAATGAAGAGGTGTAGGGAATTAACAAAATTTAGTGGTGTGTTAGAACAGCATGGGCTATACCAGCTTTCCTTGAGACTACATACAAGCGTGTTTACTAGAAGAAGCGTCTATATGGATACTCTAGTTGGGAGAGATCATGGGCTTAAGGATGGTTTGTAAGAAAAATAGGACAGAAAAATCAGAACGTAGAGAATGGAAGTTTGTATAACAAGAAGAGAGCAGTAGACTCCTACAACATTCATTCTAAAGACAGGAACATTGAAGAAACAGAATCCTTTTGGACAGTTTCTGATTTTCATCCTACGATTCTGTTTCTCAGCAAGCTTTTTAGCAGCCTACCTCACCTGGGCAAAAGCTAACACATTACATACTTTCAGCTTTTCGTTGTTCCTACTATAGATCGAAGCAACTCCTTTTCTGTATGCTCAAGTTCTTCCTTGTTGAATTTGTAAAAAAAAAAATCTTGTAAACATCCAACTTCTTTCAAAACTCTGTTTTGGGTATGGATGTTTTGAGCAGAATGACTGGAGAATTCTCCTCATACCAAAGAAAAACCATATAAAAAGAATAAGTTTTCAGTTTAGTCATCTTTATTTCACTGAGTCTCTTCTTTTTGAAACTCGTAATCCAACTCAGCCTGTTTCAAGATATTTAAGTTACAGCTGGCTTGCCTATTTCTGGAATAAGATAGCACCAGGAGCTGCAGGTGACAAATCCTATCCTAAATCTGTTTCCTTCTCTCCTTCCTTATGCTGATGATTAAAGATGTTTTGGAGAGAGAACAGCTTTAGACTAAAGAAAAAAAATACCTGACTTTTCCCCATTGACTACTCATGGCTAGTTAATTCACTTTATGGGAGGATGGACGCTTTGCCAGAAGACCCTGTAGCCGTTGCAATGATTTAGTTTGGTGCAGGTGAGATAGCATTTCTAGCTGGACAATAGCCTGGGTGAAACTGCAGGCCCACTGACTTGCCTAGTGCAAGTAGCATACAGTAGCTAGGAAAACTGAAGTAGGATACCAAAATTTGAAGAACCATTGACTTTTCAGAATCTGTTATTTAAAAGATGAGACATTACAGTTCTTTCACAAACAATCAATACAAAATCTCAGCCTGTCCCATTGGAAAAGACTGCTGACAAGGAATCACACGTGGTAAAATAGAGCATGCCAAAACTTCTGAAGCACTACTACCACAATGGCTCTGTGGGTTCATAATTCCCTTACTAATCTCACATAGTGTCTACTTTTCGATTTGCTTAGAAAGTCAATGTTTGTCCTTTGTGTGATGCTTCTTGTCCAACCCACCCATTAGGTCAGGCCTGAGCACCAAGGGAGGACTAGTTTTCCTCCACACTGCAAAAGGCAGCACAGCTGAGAACAGACTCCAAAGCCGAGGATCTGCTCTTAAGATATTCTATGCCTGTACTGAAAAACTGAGATTCCGCAAGGAAAAGAGTGCAAGAGTACAACTAGGAAACCTACCTCTTCTACAGAAAAACAAGCACACCTTATGTTTCAACACTTTTAATAGGCAGGTTTCTCCACTGAAACGTGAAGTGGGGAAAAGATTGCTGCAGGCTGGGGCACTGGAGAACAATCTAGGGTTACAACTGAGGAATGGGCTAAAACTCCTTTGAGGCAAGGCCCATTACCTTTCCTTGCTCACAAGAACAGAGGAAGGTGAATAACAGTTCAAGAAGTTTCCATCATTTCCTCTGTAGTCAAACAGAAAGTAATCACAAAACACCCATTTCTTAAGACAGTGGCCAAATAAACTGCAAGTTTTTTGTTTGTAAAGGCATCCTCCAGACGACTATTGTGTTGCCTATCAGGATCAGTCTCGTCAGATCAAAACATGCAAACAATGCAAAACTGATGTGGCTGGATAAATATAGGACTGAGAGACCACAAATCAGAAGTACTATACTCTGTTCCTGAACAAATTAGATTCTTCAAAACATGTTTTCATCTAGTAATTTGGAATGCCTTGTAATCTCCTGGCTTTTAGCAATATTTTGTCATCAAAGGGTAGAAAGTACTCCACTGTTACCTGAGGCTCTCCAAAGTAACTAGATTTTGGATATTTTGTGAATAATTAGGCAGTGATTTCTTTCCTCTCCTGAAATGTAAGTCTTGAACTCTACCACAAAAAAGAAACTTCTCTGGCACACAATATAAAAATTGAGAAAGTAAAACTGTATTTGTTAAAACGTCTATATTTAATAATCCTGCAAAGACTTTTGAATATTAGATGCTGGTAAACTCAGGGGAAGGGGGAATGGGTAAGACAAGTATCGGGGAAGCAGAACAGGATTGCCAAGAAACAGACATCACTTTATGCCAGAAAAACTTGGCATTAAAAACACACACCAGCAAAGCTGAAGTCATATGCATTAAATACGCATAGGACTTCCCTTTCTCTACAAGCTAATCAAACAAATTTAGTCAACTACAAATAGATGTGATTCCTGTTAAACTTCCTTTGGTAATGAAACAGTTTTGAAAATGGCAAGTCAGATTAATACTACGCCTGTCAAGCTTTTTGTGTCTTTCCTCTTTATCTGTAGTAGTAATAAGGATTTAAGAGTAAAATGTTATGTTACTAAAAATGCAACAACTGGTGCTTTCTTTCCAAGCCTTTTTTTATACTTACACATACACATATACATGCACACTTTGCTGAAAGCTTAATAATATCTGTTTACTCCAAAATAAAAAAAAATCCTGAGCTTTGAGGTTTTTAATGGCAAGTTTAACACACTATTCTGCACGTAACAGTGCAACTGCCTACCAATTTGGTTAAGATTAGCACAACTCCGGGAATACAAGGATGACTTTATTGACAGTATAATTACCATCTAATGCCTTACCTATTCAAAAAATGTGTAGTTCAGCATTAATCAAAGAAGCTTCCAAGAAAGTCTCTCTCAGCAGCATGAAACATTTTGCTTAAAGAATCTTCGGACTGACTAGTACTTTTTTGATTCATCCTGTGGCTACCAATTCCTTACCAACATTAACTTCTCAATGCTCTATTGAAATGATTCATACAGCTTCCTTCAATAAATTCTTCCTGACTAGCTAAAAAGCCAGCACCACCCTTCTGAACCACTTCAAGAGTGCTGGTAGAGGGTGTCTGTGAAACAAAAGCAAATCATAGTTTTGATCCAAACGATGAAGAGGAGTGAAGCACAGTGGTTGCATTGCCATTGCTATGTGATGTTCACCACAAGGCTGATGGAATATTTCAGACTACAGAACGACCATGGAAACCTCTTTTGGAGGGAAAGAGGGGTGGGAATCTGAAGTACATCTGTGATAATTCAGCTTTATATTTTAATCAGTTAAGCATTGCTCAGCTCAAGAGAGGTCAACATGTCAATGATTCATGCGAACTTACTATAAATGAACAAAAATTAATTAAGACCTGGAAACCTCCTGAAATCTTGCCTTAAAATCAACCATAGTTCTCCATTGGTAAATCTTAACAAAGTCGCTTGAAAAAATGCTAAGAATCAATCAATCAGAAGTTCTACAAAATGTACTTACCCAAGCAAGAGTTCAGGTGAGCGGTACCATCTGGTAGCCACATATTCTGTATAATTAGCATTGCTCCCTTCAGAGAGATTACGAGCAAAGCCTATCAGAGAAAGAATGTGGAAGATTATAATATTTTAATTTTAAAATACAATATGCATACCATCACTGATTTTGGCAGTAAGAGGTTACACCTATTTAAATAGAGGCAGATTGTTTACAACCCCTAGTGCAGAACATCTTCAACAACTGCTTGTCTACTGGACTATAAGTTTTTATTGCTACAACAGTGAAAGTCAGCATGTCTGCTTTAATGACTACTTTACTTGTGTATTCTTCTCAGAAGTCTGTGATTACTCTTGGTGCTTTGCCATAATCAAAAGTGATTGATAAAAGTCATCTGTCAGTATGCCATGCAAGCTATTGAACCACTAATATTCACTGAGATGCTGTTTGTGGAAGATTCATAGCATTAGAAACGTAACATATGCATGGGGAGGGGACCTTTCCAGTCATTGATTCTAACTACTACAGTCTTACTGCATTCCATTTTTACAAAATGGTCAAGAAACTACGTATTATTTTCATCTAAGGACACTCATTCCCTGACCTGGCAACAAACAAGGTCATCCCTTCAAAACTACAAAACACAGGTATCCACCACAGAGCAGACAAACTGCTTTATAGCTGGCATTCGTCTCACTCCACGTGTCAGCTTCCCACCTTTAGCATTGCATTTGTAACAAGGGTCTTAATGAACTAGGATCAGAAGCCTCATACAAATTAACTTTCTCTTCCACATTCATTTTGTTAAGAATAAAACCCAAATGTATACTTACTTGCAATTGTACCAAAACTTCACTTCTATCCTAAGGCATAACAATTATGACCACTGACGGAGAGAAGAGTGCATATAGTAGAAAAACCAGATGTAGGAATAATTTAGATTTTTGTTTTCATTCTCCTCCATTTTTAAGAAGTGAGCCAGGCACCCCAGTAATGATGTTACTGGATTCTTCATGTAGAAGTACTCTAGGGCAGATGCTGGCACTGTTTTCAGAAATGTATTGAGTGTCTTACTGTTTTCAAACAAATGTTTAATAATGAGGTGAGACAGAATAGACAGATCTTAGCAGCAAGACTCCAGATGTGTAAGTTTAAACTGAGACAAATTTTTGGGACTGAAATGCAGAAGAAATGTTTTCAAAATGCTTTCTTACTGGGATGTGGCATTAAAACTTGGTCCAAAATTCACTCCAGTGAAATCACTTTTCATTATTACATGAATGATGAAGAAAGAATAAAAGTTCCAGTGTCACAGAGGCATAAAGCCATAATTTCATTTTCAGAATCAATAAGTGCTACTTAAATGCAATAGTAATTTTTCTTTATATCTGAGTTTTTATGCAGAAGCTGCCAAAATTGCTTTTCCCTCACAACGATGCCTGTAACTTTGTAATTTTTTAAAGATTTTCTTTTTTCAGTCTTCTGAAAGCACATGTCATTTGGCAGCTTAGTGAAAGAGCCCAGTCCCACTCACCCCTGTGGAGCACTAATTTACTCCAAGTTTAAGTAAAGGTTTGGATGCAGATTATTATTATTAGACTAGTGATTTGAGAGAAAATAATGATAAATTTGTTACTGGCACAGGTTACAGCCATTACTTTTTGCAAGATACCTCTACCATCAAGAATTAGTAAACTAACTGGCATATGTGATGAGGAACAGATATTTCAAAGTTGTCCTACTAAAATAATAATTATGGGCTGTTCCCATAAAGCCTAGTGAACATTTCTGATGAAGAAAAGCTGGAAAGGATTTTTTTATTACACGTAACATTGGGTTTGGATAAATTTCTAAACATTACTATATTTAGAACTGCTTAGGCAGCTCTGCTTCTGTTTCAAATTACATGACCCATCTGATTAATCCTGTGAGTGAAAAATTCTTTCATATGTTTAAAGAGAGGGCAGATAACCAGCAGCAATACTGAAGAAACGGGACACTGAAAATGAACTGTGGGAAGTCAGTCCCAAACAAGGTGGGTCAGGGGGAAGATGTCACATAATACAAGTAAACACATGTGCTAATGAAATGCACAAGCCTGGCAGCCCACGAGTCCATGTGCACCAGAAGAATTAAACAAGTCAAGGATGCATACTTCTCCCCTCCAGGCCAGCCTACTGGAACTTAGTCAGCAGCTACTATCTCCACAGATCATCAGTAGCTAAAGTAGCCTGAAAAATCAGCTCCCAACTTTGCCAACTAGGTGCAGCATGGATTTGACACAGCAAGACAGAAAGGAAACTTTTCATCATGGGCTTCAGTGTCATCTATATATTGTTGGGTGATGTAAGAAAACATTTCACAGATTCACTACTACTCTGACTCTATGACACCACGATTAACGATGATGGACAGAATTATTATGTCAAGAAAGCATAACTTAATACTGGCACAATTACTTTTTTCTTTTTTTTTTTTTTTTGTCATGGCAGAGTTAGCTTATTGTTCCTTCCTCCAAATTGTGCTGAGGTGCTGAGAAGAATTTTTTGATACAAAAATAAGAGAAGCAGGGAGAAGATTAGACCACATTCCAAACAGTGAGAAGGAATAAATTAGAACATGAAGGCAATTTGGATAAGAGCAACAGAGCAACTATGAAAGCAATAGAGTTTGCAAATTTATTATGACACGAAGAGGGAGAGCAAGCAAAATGACAGATTTCAAGAAAGGACTTTAAACAACTCAAAACATGGTAGGAGTGATGTCAAGGAAAAAGGCGTGAGGAAAAAAGACTACTGTTGGTTTCTTATAAAAAAATATGGCAAATTGAAGTTACACACAAAGGAAAGCATTCTAACGTTAATGACATGTAAGTACTTAAATACGTGCCTAGAAGCACTAGGGAACCTCATTTATTCAGAAGTTTAAGAATAAGCTAAGCAAACACCTGTCAAGAATGACACAGACATGCCTAATACTTTCTTTGAGTAGGTGGAAGAACTAGAGAATTTCTTGAGGTCTTTTCCAGTCCTGTGTTTCACGATTTCTACGCTTACACATCATACAGAGATTAAAGATTGCTAAAACAAGTAATTTTGAAACTCTGGTGCTGAAACAGCAAACACACTTGTCAGAAAGCATAACTACTTCCAACAGTCAGATGCTTCTGCTGCAATCGGCATTTTGTACTGTTCTCTTTTTCCACTTCTATTGGCAGAAATGACACCCACACAACATGTGTCCAGGCAAGCACCACATTTAATCCCATTTTTATCTAGCACGATATGTACAGAACACATGGCACAAGGATTATGAAGAACTATCTTATTAGAAATGTCTGAAATTTTCTATTAAAACTGTTTTGTCCACTGGGCTATCCAGAAACACCTAATTACTTCAGTATCTGTACTGGGTTGAACAGACCTTTTCTATGCATTTGTTACCACATGAGGATTATGGTACTGTATGTGACAAGTATTCGTGTTCAAAAACATGCTTTACATTAGGTAGGCAGACAGCATGCAGGAAATCACAGAATCATAGAATTGTTTAGGTTGGAAAAGACCTTTAAGATCATCAAGCTCAACTGTAAATCTTTTGTAAATCTAGCACTGCCAAGTTACTACTAAACCATGTCCCTCAACACTACATCTACATGTCTTTTAAATACTTCCAGGGATGGTGACTCAATCACTTCCCTGGGCAGTCTGTTTCAATGTTTGTCAACCCCTTTGATGAAGAAACTTTCCTCTCATTTGGTTGCTTGTTACTTGGGAAAACAGGCCAACACACAACCTTGCTACAACCTCATTTTCACGTTAAAAAGCAAATTCTTACATCCTCATCTGTACATGTTCAGGAAATCGTTGTGGCTAATACTGTTTTGACAGACATTTTACAGTAATAGCTTAAGCTACTAGCAATATCAATTAGCAAAAGGCTGAAAAATTACAACTGATCTCAAATTATACAGGTTGTTTAGAATTTTAAATCCAACTAAATCTAAAACATGGATCAAAATTCAAACTAATGTACATGAACAGTAACAATAACAGAATTTTCTGTAAGTTAGTTTGCCTTCCTTGAGGTTGTGCTGAACATCATGAATACATTGTGACTGCATGTCTTTTCCAACAGCAAAAAAAGCACGTGCCTCAACAGTATGGCATGGGCAAGCCAATGGAGCAGAACATCACTGCGCACAGAATTCACATCATCTATATATAGCGAGAAAACTGTTGTCCAAAATACAACTGTACCATTTGTATGTCTGCTTATCTTCCTGTAACACTGCTGCACAGAGGATGTTGACACAAGTTTGTGTGCATCTGCCAATTGCCATGGTGAATATTACTTTCAGGGGGAACATATCCCCAAAAATCTGAGGGAAGGTGGGCTGGGGCCAGCAATGGCTCTTCCCCATGGTCGGGAAAGGACCTACTCATTACTCATGCCCCTGTTGGCTGTTCCTGCTTGCGACGCCTTTAGCCCCAGTCAGAGCACATGTTGATCAGGGATAGGCATTGCCTACTAATTGGTTGTTAATCTCTGCACAAGGCAGCAACTGGGTCCCCTGACCACCCAAAACTGGGGCAGGGGGCAAAGGGGTGGAGAGGATGTGAGGTGTCCCCCAGGAGAGGCCTGGCCCCTCTGACCCCAGGGTAAGGCCCTCAAAGTAAGTGTGGGTTACGGAAAAGACCCTGACCGGTCAGCTCTGGGCAATGCTGCCAGGACAACCTGGGCACAGACACAGCTGCAGCAGTGCTAGCAGGAGGCCTGTGGATACCAAAGAGGCAAAGGCACCAAGGGCACCATGCAACAGTACCTTGGTGTTCTGTCACAGCTGTGTGGTTCCTTACACGGCAGAATAAATTGCCCTTAATTCAAAGCACTCATATGGACCAAATCTCCTAAGGCTTTTCCTAGAACAGTTATTGTTTCTGAATGCTCAAGCAAAAATGCCTTTAGGATTAAAAGAAATAAGGAGCACTGCAAATGAAAAATGCCTTTTTTGTGTTCCTAATAAACTACTTCAATCTATTTTTTAGCAGTTCTGCTTTTCATTCAAAATTGCAGAGGTTTGAAATGGCAGCTTTCAGACTGCTCTCACTGAAAAGTGCCCTTGGGTAGCACTATAGAATTGACTAACCAAGCCAAATTGTTAAGATTTTTAGAGAGAACAATATTTTATTCTGTGTTTATGAAGCATTTAGAATAAAAATAAGCTTGTTCGAATAGTGTACACTCCACCCTGTTGTCTTCTGGGGATTACTCACATGGGCCTTGTGCTTGTGTGCTGATTCTTCAAAGCCAATACTAAAAGGGTTTTATACAGTGCACACCATAGAATTCTCGTAAGGTAAAACTCCACTGCAAGAGATTTTCTTTAAAAAGGTAAGAAGTAGGTATTTACATATTTAACTTACCAAAGTCACATAGCTTCAGAACATCATTGTGGCTTATTAAGAGATTCTCTGGCTTGATATCTGGAGTATTAGAGTGAGAGGATAAAAAACCCACTGTTAGCTTTTCTTTATGATTTTGAATTTTGTCAACAAATATTATTTAATTATAATGCATTTATAGAGAGATTCATGCAATCACAAACAAAGCATTGCAAGAGCCACAGCTGAAACAGCTTCCAACAACTTAGTTTGTGAACATGCAGAATTAATTTTCTGCCTTTAGAAGTCTTTTAAAATGTTTTCCAACAAAACATGGGAAGATAAAAGATGCTTACAGGTATTCCTGGGCAGCAAACCAATATGCAGAAAATTGCAGATTGCAAAATAATAAAAGGAACTGACATTTAATTACTCTGTTAACCAATAAAATGTTAAGTGTGTTATGCCCAATGTTTTCAGTTATGACTATTTCCTTGATCACCTACACCACTTGTGTAGAAAAAGTGTTCTCTCCAGTTTCAAGCCCACTTTTTTATTCTAATATGGATATCATGCTATCTGTATACGGTATATTTTCCAAACTACGAAAAATAAAAAAAAATGTGAAGTATTTTGCTTATGTGTGGATCAGTCTGAAATACAAATAGTATATTGTATGAGAATTTTAAGTTGAGACATTAATTAGAAATGTTACTCTTGCAAAGCCACAAAGCAAAATACAATTTTATTAAATCAGGATAAAAGACATAAAACTAGATGAAGTCAAATGTCAAGATATGTACCTTAAGTGCTTGATATTTAGGTGGGGACAGTAAGTATACAGAGCTGAACTCACAGAAGTTGAGGAACTGCCTTAAGCAGAAGTAAAACACAAGGGACCAAGCTTTAAGTTCTGGGTTACTTTTCTGTTAATATTCTATTACCAGATTCAAAAGTGAAATGACTGAGCACTACAAAATGCTAAAAGATTTTTTTTTTCCTTTGGCAATGTTTGTACTGCAGTGTCACTTTGCTGTGCATGACACAATCTTTATTCATACTCCAAACATGGTGGACAGCAAGCTTTATATGTAGATGAACTCACTTTCAAAACAACCTGAAGTCATGCAGCAGACTTAAGACCCAGCCAAATTTACTGTTTTGTTTTTTTTTTTCCATTGTTGATATAAAGCAATTGCTTATATTTATATTAAATGCAAATTACTTCAAGCTGTAACATCTTTCCCTTTAAAACACAAATTCCTACCCAGGGCTTATTATGTTAAGAACTACACACTTACCCCTATGAACAATATCATTCTTATGGCACCAATGAATTGCTTTAATTAGCTGGTAGATATAGCTTTTCACTTTTTCTGGTGGAACTCCATTTGGCATTTCTTCTAGCAGTTCAAGCATATTCTAAATGTTTAAAAGACAGGTTATTTAAAAGAATTATACTGTAGTTGCTAGAAGATAACATGCAATCAGTGTTCTGAAGCAACATACTTAGTCCAGTGAGCCTGGCAATGCAAAAATCAGTTGTTTAACATTGATGGAGTATGTTTTAATCATAAGCATATTACTAGCTGTTTTCAGTGTTAGAGAAAGCACATGTGAGGACAATAATCCTTAAAGGTGAATCACGAATATACTACAAGTCCATAAAAATCATCAATCTCCTTATCCTAAAACTTCTAAAACATCATTTATTTGCATAAAGTAGCTTAAACAGAAATCAGGTCAGTGCGACTGTATGAAAAGTTCAGAAGAGTCCAGCATTTTGTAAGGATCTGACTGTGCTTTAACATACAGTTTTCTTCATTGTTAAACTAGTTCTGCTGCTCTGACCTAGCAGGGCCGTGATTAATCACAAACTATGTCTGTATGTGAATGGGTAGAGCTAAAAGAACATAAACCTGTTAGTGCAAATGAAGTAACTAATGTAAAAACCTAGGGAGCATCAGCTGTATGTGTCAGCTGTATTGATCTTGGACACATTTGCACTACTGCGACTATGCCCTTATTAACTGTTTTGTGGATATACCTAGACAAGAAAATAAACTGATTGTTTACAGAAGTAAATTTCCTCTTTTCCAAAGACATTTAGATTCCCATTATGCTAGTAAATGTCTCTGATTTTGCACAATTAGAAGTAAAATGGAGCTTGTACTCTGGATCCTGAATGAGTAACGGGCAGCAGCAGCCCACTTGAAGAGAGAAAAGTCTTATTTACTGAATACTGAAATAGAAATAAGTATTTGACTATATTGCTTTACACAGCTTATTTAATTATGGATTTGACCATCTGTAGAATTTTCATTTGAAATAAATTTATCTTGTCTGTAAGAAACATTCTCCTTAGGTGTATATTAAAATTTTTGAGGTTTCTCTTACAAGATATTTCAATAAACACAAATATAAGACAAAACAAATGGAGACTTTGGTAATACTTGAAAACATTTCTAAGTTTTACAATCTCTGAATAAATACTAGAACTTATGTGCTTGAGTGTCAGTTTCCTTATAAATACACCTCAGATCTGAGAAAAGGAATTTTCTGTTAAGGACTCATATTGATTTTAGTTAGACCCTTGTCCACACAGAAGCCTGTGAATCTGGATAAGTTATTCAAGAAGTTAGTATTACCAATTCAAACAAAAATAGTAGCATCAACACAGTGACACATAATCCTATATGAAGACATTAACTGAGGAGATGATGAATAAAGGAGATTACTTAAATTCACATTTAGTCTAATCTGGATTTGAGTTTTGCAGAGCTAGGATTCCCCAGAGGACACAAGGTGCTCATACCAGTTAAAACAAAAATTAGCCTACTATACCACATTTTATTGAATTCTTTCTACCCTTCCCTCATCCAAAAGCATATAAATCATCCTGGGCTTCAATCAAATTATTGTGGAAACTATTTGACATATCTGAAAATAAGAAACACCGATGGGATTTGAAGTTGAACTGAAAATAAAGGTGACCATTACTACAGAAATTACATTAGGCACAGACCACACATGATGTCTACTTTTATCGTTATATTCTTTTATTCTGATGTAAATAATGTTAGATATTGCAGCCTGACGTTTTTACCAATATTAGAAACTTTTAAAGTATACACCTTATCAGATCAATTAAACATCTTTTACTTATGCTGCTTTTCCAACCTACAACTATGGTGAACTTAGCCAAGTCAACTTAATACAAAATTAAATGTATGTTCTAAGGTGGTTTCTGATCAAAGACATTCCATGTGCCTGGAACAGTTACAAGGAACGTGGTTGGAACAAGTCAAGCTTTGCATGTTAAGATCTACGTAAGATCTACCACAAGTAACAAGGAGTTACTGATCTGCTGGTGGAGAACAAAACTGATTTCTACTAAACTGTCCGCAAATATAGGTCACCTCACATTATACAATAAATTTAGACAACATAAAAAATTGTAAACTGAGGCAAAGGAGACACAGTATTTAGGGCAAGGAATCTTTTCACAAGAGACAATTGACTGAACAGGACTAGCACTCGGCTAGAACACAACATCATATTGGCAGGATATTAAATGAAAATTTCAATCAAGGGAACAATATCTCATGAAAGCTACAGAGATACATATATTATATTTGCATTTATTTTTACTATGTGTATCTGAATACCATCCAATTATTTTCATGAAAAAATGCTAAATGGTTAAAATACAGAGGGAAGGTCTACCTTTGTCATGAAGGTTACAAAAATAATGAAAGGCCAATCTGCTCTAGGTTGTTTCTCCCTAGAAATACAGCAGGATGCTTGGCAGTAGTAGGCCAATCTAAGAAAATTTTGGAATTGTTTCAAATGAGGTCAGGATTGGAAATAACGGCAGTCATCTTTGCCAAATCCCTCTAAGCAACTATTGATAGTGGCCTTGTTCCAGAACTATACAAACAAATCCTATTTTTAACAAGGAAGGATGGAGAAAGTTGAAACAGATTCCAAGGTCAAAAGTCTATGAAAGACTACATGAAGATTCATTACACAATATAACATAAGACAGTTAACCTGCTTTACAATTAAATGGACTACAAAGTCTGCATGGATTTTTTTCTGCAAAGTATATAAACTCCAATCTATACAATTGGAACAAGTTTGTGTTCATATATGGAAACATTTTTACTTTTTTTTTATTTTAAAGACCAACAAATGAAGTAAAAACAATAATAAAGTTATCAGTGTTGCTTTACACAATAAGCATCCAATTACAATAATTCAGATTCTATTAACGTTTCTGCTGTTCCTCTTTACAGAGTTTAAGCTTAAATAGTTTAATTTCCAAAAAATAAATGTAATTTTAAAGACTTTGAGTACACTGTGATTTAACTGTGACAAGGATAGTAAAAACTCAACTCACTTTTTCCACATATTCAAAAACTAAGTATAATTTTCCTCTTCTTCTGAAGGCTTCCTTCAGCTCCACTATGTTCTCCTGTTTCAAAGTGCGAAGCATTTTAAGCTCTCGTAAAGTGGTTTCTTTGACTTCTTCATTTTCTAGAGTGCAAAGTAAAAGTGGCAGAGTAAAACTTACTAAAAAACCTCCAAACTTCCAAATAACAAGTGTTACACAACTTTACTTTGAATCCATCATTAAATTACCTGCTTCTAGATATTACAGCGAAAAAAGGCTTATTTTCTGGTGTGGGCTCTCTCTGCTGCCTGGATGCTTCAGCACTGGAAGAGGTAACTAAGGAACTATGCTATCTTCATACAACCCTCACAGACTTCCCATTACTACCATCGAGGTTTTCAATGGCAGAAAAAGCAGTAAGAAACAAATCATTTGCATTTCTACCTTCTTCTTTGTGAAGAGCACTAATATACTTCAAAAAATACACGTATGTGTACAGGCACATCCACCACCCCCCAAATACATGTCATCCACATTAAGTACTGGCAAGGTTAGTACGTCCTCAGCAGAAACACTGAATTGCAAAGCTCATGTTTAAACAATGTCAAAGAAATCTATTTGATCCTAAAATAATTTTATTCTCCAAAAGCCATGACAAATTTTAAGACTGAAGTACAGAACTGTAAGCCTGGTAAGTTTCCTTACAAGCCTTTTAATGGAAATTGAGCAGATCAGCGTGGTGGCCACAGAGGGCAGTAGAGCAAGATTATATTAGGTTCCATTTCCCATTTAGTAAAAAGAAATCCATTAATTCAGGAAATTTGTCCATCCATATGTAGAAGCAAGGTCCTTAATCGCTTAGAACTGTTATCCACAACAGAGGAATATTAAATGGGGTATGACTGCACGAATTCAAAGCTAAATCACATTTGCAGGTCATGTACCACAAAGACAGTCAGAAACAGAGGAAGAAGAAACAAGGAAGAGAAATTGTTTTTCCAAGCAAGCAAAAGGCAAAATCAGGTTAGCAGGGAAGAGAGAATAACACAGGTCATGTAAACACGTATAATTATCATCAGAAGAAAAGAAAAAAATTATTGAAGCATAGCAGGAGGAAAGAAGAAAACAAAATACTATAATCACAAATGTTTTGATTAAAAAATTATATAATTTAGAGCAATCTAAATAATTTCATTTTAAAACCGAGTACTCGGTGTTGGCTTGCATCAGCCTGATTACAAAATTTCATAACTAGATACTTTCTTTGCAGTGCATTTAGCATGCATATGTCAAACAACAGCAAAAATTCAATGAAGCAAAAATGGCAATAGAAACAATTACAGTGTATTCAGATTTGTAATGAACTACCATATTAACGAGACAGATGTAAAATGGGCTGAATCAAATCCATCAAAAGAACTTCTGTCATATTTCCAGAAACTTGTAAACAACTAGCTACAACTCAGAAAAGCAGCCATCATTCATGTAAACTGATATTAGATAATACTCTTGAAAAGCCATACCTAGTGGCCATGTCACATTTTTTGTTTTTATTTTTTGGTAGACTGGCTAACATAATAATTCTGTTTAGGGTTTAATACTGAGATTCATTGTCTAAGATCTGTACTGAATAGCCATATTAAGTTCCAAAAAGCAATTGTGGTACTGTCATGACCTGGTCAAGATGGTCACCAAAATTAAATTCTCTCTTACATCCTTTCATGGGGATTTACAACAGATTTCTGAAGAGCAGAGGGAAAAGATTCATCAAATACATTCTTCAAGCGTCCGGCAAAATCAGCTGCAACGCAAAGGGTCTGTGCTGCATAAAACAACAGGCATAGGTTTGATTTTGTTGTGCCTAACTGCCTCTGAAAATTGCAGTTCTGTAACCAACCAGATCTCCATGGCCACCAATCCTATAACAATAACACAAAGAAATCTTTTCTAAAATAAAGTGGCTGCTGTTTCTTTAAATCTCATAGTTAGCTTTTAGCTAAAGCTTTGGTATACAGTAAATCATAGTGGCATTGCCTCAGACCGAGATGATTTTTCGTATTACTGCATTCTTGGCCTCTCCTGTTTGTGCTAGCCCATTAGGGATCAGGGCTGGTTCTGATGTACACAAGGTAGCCAGCAGCTCTCCTGCTTGATATTCATTCTTGCCTAGGATAGGATAGCTGGATTCACTGTCCCCCAATAAGCGCAGGTCAGAAAGTCAGTCTTGCCTTGTACAGATATTTAGTTTTATTACTGCTGGTTGAAGAATAGGTGTGTGGAGCACTAGCAAAAATTTCCATGTACCCAGCTTTCCACCACCCACTTTGCCAGCAACAGTAAGCCTTGCAGGAGTTGGCTCTTCCTGATCAGCAAACTCAGAAATACCAGTGAGTACAGAGAGGCTGCTGTGAGGGGGCAGATTCCACGTTTCCTGTGGAGAGTGGAGCCTGCTGAAGGGAGGGCACCACTCAGCTCCCTCAAATCCTCACATGGATCCCTGAGAGCTCCCCAATTCCTCTTTTTACCTCTGAACTTCTCAGAGACCTCTCTCAGTCTCCTCCGTTTACCCCTTCAAGTCCCACTAACATTTAGATCTCCTCCCACAGGTGATAAAGCCCAAAGCCACTGCAAGCCACTACTACAAGAGGATTTTTTGCTATTTTCTGATCACATCCAGCCTCCAAGTGGCAGATCTTACCACATTATGGCATGGCACCACAATCTCAGCAACATTAAGACAGATGCACCAAGAATAGTTATCTAGTTGGAGAATATAATGCAGTTCCTAGGCAGGTATGAAGGATCAAGTGCCTTGAATATTCACAGAGCTAATAAATCATTATAATTTTAAAATCAAGCCTCAATATATGAGACTTCTTATTTTAACTGGGAAGATATTAACAATGTAGTTATTGTCATGAAAGATTATGCAGCAGAAAAGGTTACCTTCGCTGTCTTTGAATTTCTTGATAGCCACAATTTCATGTGTCTCCTGCAAAACAAGAGCAAAGAAAGGGAAATGAGCAAGATCTGTTGTGTGTATTCTCTTGTTGTTTGTTGGGGTTTTTTCCCCCCCCTAAGCATCAGATAAAGAAAAAAAAAGCATTCAGAGAAATTTCACAGTGCAAATCAAAATTAATTAAAAATCTGGTAAATATCTCACTAATCAAGCCAAATGCAACATAAAACTTTACACAGCAGATATGTCACAATTCAGGAGCCTAGTATGAAAAAAACAAAGTTAAATGCCAAAACATCATATTTAAGTATCTTGTACCAGATACCAATAAAATTTTCAGAAGAGTTGTTCCTGAAACTCTAGCTGCTTAGTTATTCCAAAAGCCAAACAATCCTTTCTCTGACCAGAGTGTAAGTATGGGTGCTTATCTTTGTGAGCTGAAATAAAAACACTGTACTGGCACATAGTAAGGCTTACAATGAGACCTGTAATTTTGGCCACCAAAAGTTTTTGGGTTTCAAATATCCACAAAGAACATGATTTTAGGAAAGTAAATTCTCTGTGTCCCCTTAGAAAAAAATAGTTATCTTCTTAAGGGAAGCAAATCTAAAACCATAATCACTAACTGCATTTGAAAGCGTTAATCTGTGCTTATTACACAGTCACAGGTGATAACACCTACCTGCCTTTGCATTCCTCTAGTATTCTCATCAATACTAGATGAGTAGTATCATCAATAATTCTATTCTCATCAAACCTGATCATCATTGGTCATATTTTTCTCTTAAATTAAGTCATTTCTCATGTTGTGTGAGCCCAAATACATTTAGCACATGGCCAAAATTCCAACATGACATGGCTAGTGTAAGTCTGTTCATACAATGATGCAGCATCTGAATTTTAGCAACGTGATGGGGAAGAAGCTTTAAGATCACAGAGTAAGGGCGTGTGAGTAGACGGGCATTAGGCCGCCTAGGTTACTTGACAAGCTGTATCTACCTTAAACATCTTTTCCAAACATCACAGCTAAAAAAAAATAATTAAAATATCCCACTATTAATAACATATAAAGGCTGGACTGGAGAAGTCTGGACTGGAGTGATAAAAAAATTGAAGCCCTTCTGGAATACCTGAAGACACTTACATAACCAAGTATTGAAAAACACAAACATTTGCTGCATTTTTCCCTTCAAATTGTCACAAAACAAGAACTGTAAAACACCTGATCCTAATTAAAATAAAAGCACCTGGAAAGACTACTATACATAGTGAATGGTGCCTTTTAAGGCCTTTAAATGAACACCAACTGATGAATAAAAAAACTCAATAATTTGCAAACAAGCATAAATATATATATATGTGTGTGTGTGTGTATTACTTGCATGTTTGAAAATAACTATCCTTCAATCATCATTCATAACATCTATCAGAAAAACATGTAAGCATTATGTCATGATTTAAGTAACCCAACTATATCTCCCTCACACTGAAGAAACGGAACAAGCACATGCTATTAACTCTTAGAGAGGACTTGCATTGCTTTTCTGCTACTGAAACCCATCCTCTATATACATTGGTCTAATCTGAAGCCTGATACTTCATATAAATTCAACTGAGATACTCTAAAGGTCTAAGCACTACCTTTTGCGCAACTAATTTTGCAAATCAGAAAAGAAAAGGATGTCAGAACTGAGGATCTAATACACATTTCAGGTTCAGAGTGATTCTGAAAGGCTTGTCTATAATTTTTATGTCAAATATAGTTCCTAAACATTTTTGTTCCAGGAAGCTTACAAACGGAATGGGCTAGACTAAACCAAACAGACTGTTTTACTAATTATATTGCTACTACTAATTTAGAGTTTTGTTTATTGTTATATTTATTAACTCTAACTACAGTAATAATAGTAAAAGTTACTAGTGCTATGAAGGAAGAGGGTGAGCAAATTTAGCTTATTCGACTTCTGGTACCTACTGTTAGGTGCTGTGGCGAATTAAGCCTTCAAAAGGTTCTTCAGAGAAGGAACAGCATAATTGCCCTCAAAAGCCTCTGTTGACTGCAACATGCCTATGTTTAGAGACTGTACATATGCCACTTTGCAGATGAGCCAAATTTATACATTAGCATTACATTCCTATTTCACATGAAGGAAAAGAAAAATTTGTAGATGTTTTAGCAATCATTGAAAGGCTGTATTTTTATCCTCCAAGTAAATGCCTAAATACACTGAAAGAAATGTAGGAGTTAAAAGCTGTTGCCTCACACAGACAGCAAATCTGCAGTATTCAAGAAACCTAGTCCATGTGGTTTCTCTGCCATATGCTGCTATCCCTTATGTGTATAGTGAATGCGATTATTTTGGAAACTAAGTTTTGAAAGCTCTTGTGTTACAGTCTTAAAAAGAATTAAGATATGTTATCAAACATCCTGCAGGATTTTGACTATTCACAATATTTAAAGCATAATTTGCTCTATGAAGAACAGGAACATAAAGGCTTCAGCAATGCATATAGCAGAAAAAGTTATTCAAATAGTTCAAAATACATTTAAAAAATAGCATTTCAAAAATTTTAATTTTAAAATGCTTTATCACTTGTGTTATTTCATTAAACTAATTAATGATTTCTTAAAAAAAACCCCAATAAAATATATATGAAATACATATATGTAAACCACCAAAAGGAAACTAGACAATAGATGCTTGGAGGAGTTACACTAGTAACATTTTATTCCTCCTTAAGGAGAGATGTTTTTGTCTAGGTTTGTTGGAGGACCCTCATCCTATCTAAATGGCACTAAGAATCAGCTACCGGTGAAACAGCCAAGCCAAAGCTATAATGGTTACAAGGACTCTGAAGATTACCATGCTGAGATTTTTAAATGAGGTGCGTGATTGTCAAAAAGTCTGTAACTTTCTCCTTATGATGTGGAACACCTCCAAATCATTCGGGTTTCAAAACACTGCAATAGGCAGAACAGAAAACTGAATCTGAGCGCACTAAACAAAATAGTTCATATGAGGTGACATAAAAAAATAGTAGCTCCTTCTCAATCACATTTTAAACTATTTTTCAAACAAAGAATCCATCTGAAATGCCTTATCTGTCTCTGTTTGCCATAATCACCAGTAATTTTGACCTAGATGTCCAGTTTCAACCAAATTTTACAGAAAACCACAAGTTTTAAAATGACAAAAAATTTGTCTTCCTTGAGGGAATGTCCCATACATAGTACGACGTTGCAGACAAGCAGTCTATGTAGATTGTGCGATGAACTAACAGGCATAGCTTTTGATACGATCATAGAATGGTTAGAGTTGGAAGGGACCTTGAAGACCATCGAGTTCCAACTGCCCTGCCATGGGCAGGGACACCTCCCACTAGACCAGGTTGCTCAAAGCCCCATCCAGCCTGGCCTTGAATACTTTCAGGGATGGGGCAGAATGAGATTGGAAAACAGGGAATATATTTTGTATGCGGACCAAATTCAGCAGGCACGTAGGAGGAGTCGTAAGAGTATGCTTCCTGGGTCAGGAGACAGATGCTAGAGACACCAGATGATGCAGGCAAAACCTGAAGTTTCAAACAAATACTGACAGGCACTAGGTGCAAAGCAAATAGACGCCAAATCGCTAAGCCCCAAGAAGATGTAGCAGAATCGAGGGATACAAAGAAAAGCTGAGCTTTAAACAATGAGGGAATTCAACAGTGGAAATTCAGATTCATGTGGAAATCTGAAGGGTTGTTTACAAATCAGATTTAGACTTTGTTACTTAAACTTTTAAGTAAAATTCCTTTTGAAGATCTGACCTCTTTTGTGGATCTGATTCTCTGCTCCTCAAAACCCGGCCAAAGTGCAATTCTCCAAAACAGAATTGTCATTCTGTAAAATATCTTTTTTGTTGTTTTGCATTTCAAAAGGATTTTTCAAGACTGTACTCTGCAACACAGTGAAACACTGTGTTCAGTCTGATTGCAGAAATCTTCCTCAGACAGTAAGTCAGTATCCAACCCCTACAATGGAAGATTCTCGTATTCAATTAAAATATCATCTGGGCAGATAAATTGTTATTAGCTGTCTGAATGCTTGAGACTCCAATGAATGCCAAGGAAAGAAAAAACCTTAAGTGATCTAAAGATTCTGTGGTCTTTATGTAACACAATACACTTCCTGATCTCTACTACTACTTTATAATCATGAAGTATGAACATTTGAGTTCGCTTAGTTATAAATTCTGTTTCACTTAGCTATATTTATTACTAAGCAACTCATTACCTTGTTCTACTAAAAACTTCTGGCCTCAATATTTCACTTCTCATTCTGTAGCAATAGCAAATTTGCAAATATGCAAGTCAAATGGCTTATAGCACTGGTACTACCTCTGTTTATTGCGCATGTATATTACAAACATTCTATGTTATACAACCATAGGAAAAGTACTGTTTTACAGTTAAATGTGCAACAAGAGGCTAATGTTACTAAAAAAACTTTGTGTAAAAGGACATACACAAACTCAGTGTTCAGACTTCATTATTACATGTATCTAAAATGGGGCAAAAACATGTCTTCTCCATGTACAAACCTGTTAATACCTTTGAAAAGGGCAAGACAAAAATTTCTTAATCCATGTTTGTTTCATTTGTTTTACATATAAATATATATATAGAGAGAGAGAGGAGGAAGGAGGTACCTGTTCACAAGAAAAGGATTTCTCCAGTCTTGGAGATGGGAATGACTTCATGCTAGGATTCAATCATTTCCCGTACTTCAAAATATGCATGGGAATTGCCTCTGGAGAAAACATGTGATTTACTGTCTACACACCTAGCCACAGATAGGAGGTGAGTATGCTTATGGGAGCAAAGAAGTTCTCACAGCTCTTCTGCTAGTCATCCAGAGATTTCTCTCCCAGGTTTCCTCACAAGATTTTAGTACCTAGCATTTCCCTTCACCAGTATCAAACGAGAAATGCTCCCTGATTCAAAAGCATATAATTTTATTTAAAGGATAGAAGACCCTCTATTTTTCCATTGTCTCTACATGATATATAGGACATGACAGTGCTTTTCCAAAACAGTGCAGGAACATATCTCTTTTGTTTTCTAGAAAAATCCTTGATGTTAATGATGGGAGAACTCAAGGAGAAAGGTGATCCTCCACATAACTCAACACCTTATAACTATAACCATTCTCTGTAAAGAGAAATGTATCTTACCAAACCATATGACGTTCTTGAAAATGTCATGTGATTAAAAAAAAAAACAAAACAAACTTCTTCAAATGTTTGTCCCTATTTTATTTTGAAGGTTTCTGTTAGGATTTTTTCCCTCCTTTTTCTTTTGTATATCAAGGAAAATTTGACACAAAGCGTGGGTACACAAAAAGGTTCTTGAAAAATAGATAAGATTACGTCCTTCAGAAAATTACATTGCCTATAATTTTACTGCCTCACCCTGTATGATTGCAAGAATTTCTCAAGCATGGATTTTTTTAAGCACACGAAAGAATAAGTGTTTATAAAAACCAATAAACACAAGCAGAGACAGTGATAGTCAAGACCAAGCCATGAAGAAGTAGAATGTTGCTGCCTTTACTCAGGCATTGCTCGTCCAGCAGTATCTAGTACATCACTTGGGGTATATGCCAATCTATTAAGTAGCATATTAAGATGTGGTACTGCATGTTCTTGATTGGCTTATGTTTTCCATCAGTATAAATGTGAGGCTATAATGCTTAAAGACAAAAGCATGCCCAATGTCTGCTAGAAGTGAAAGTAATTGCATTCTCTACTAACAGATATTTACATTTTATAAAAATAACCTAGAAGCAGGAAAGAAACAGCGATCTGATCCTCACCAATTCATAATTACATTCACATGATTTAGTTGGTCACAACGAAGACACATGGAAAGAAATTAACAAAATTCTGCCAACTGTATCTCACAGCTAATGCCTTTTCTGAACAAATCAGTACAGCCTGACTTGCATATGCATGACTATATTCTTCAACATTTAAGTGTTTGGGATAGGTTTTTCAATAATCTTGATCCCAGCAAAAATCACAGAACATTAGGCAATCCCCAGAGGCAACAGAAGCTCAGGAAACCACGACAAGACAGTACAAGATTTATTTTAATGAGTCACTTAAAATGAAACTTTTAAAAACAAAGAAAATTAATTTTTCAAAGTTACTCTCAAAGCAAGAGCCATTTTCATCAGTATTGACTGATGTATCATAAATGTAATATTTGTCATTACTAAAGTCTTTAAACCTAGGCCAAGATACCTTGTAATGCAAGCTCTGAGAAGTAACAGGCATCATTACATGCATGTAAATCAGGTCCTTAAGATATCACCCAGACACTGTCCTGACTCCATTTTCATTCTGCCTTAAAATACTGCTACATTTGGACAATACTAACAGATCAGAACAGAGCTTCCTGTCTTCTCAAGTCTTCTAATTTTAGGTGCTGCCAATTTTACAACATTAACTTTCAAAATCCACTGCAGTGTCCTAGAATAGTCTCTGTAGACAAAACAGATGTGCAAGATGATAGAGTCGATTTCTCGACCAAAGCGCTCCCACTCCATGGATGACAGAGCCTCTCCAGATTGCAGGAAGTTTACAGGCTCGCAGGATGGTTGGGGCTGGAAGGCACCTCTCAACGAATCTTGAATGTCCCCATGATTCCCACGGGTATTCTGAATAGCCTTGAAGATATTAAAAATCCACCAGAACAAGATTTGGAGCAACCTGCTGCAGCTGACTCAGTTTTGAGCAATTATTAGGAGGCACATCTGAATTTTGCATTACAATGTATGTGGTTAATATTCCTCAAAACACTTGAGGTGCACTAATTTATGGATTTCCACCCGCTCCTCTACTATCCACAAAAGCTACAAAGGCTAAGCTTCACCTTGCAAGCCAGTCCCTCCCACTTTCATCTAAGATCAGCAGAGGTGCACAGAGTGATTTAGAGCATCACTAAAGTTAAGGTGCTCTCAGTCACCTCTGCACAAATGGAAGAAGGGACTTCCCTAGACTCCCCAGAAAGCCTAGGGGCACTCATCTCTCTAAGTTGATGTTAGCTCTGTGAAAATTCTCCCTGCATCCTCTATTACTTTATGCTGAATGCTGGCTTTTCATAAACGTTGGGAATAAGCGTTTTCTTTAATCCAAGGTTATAACATTAGAATGTAAACAGTCCTTCAAGCCTAAAATACAGTACTTTCTACTAGCTACTGGGCTGATGACAGTGGTTGGCATTGCAACTTTCATTGTTCCAAATGCCTTTTTCATACTTACTCACAATTTTCTCCAAGCAAAGAGGTAAATAAGTATTCCCAAAGAATTTGTACAATAGTGAAATGTAAAAGATTTTGAATAAAAAGCAGCTTTTAAATACTGTAAATGCAGCTACTCCAGCTTTTCATGGTAACCTAGTATTACTGTACCATATTTTTTTTATTATATGGCCTTCATTTCATCCTGTTGTAGCACTAACCTATATAATTTTACAATTTGACAGTATTATTTAATCCCAACCCTAAATGTAAAACAGAACCCAGATTCAGCAAATGGCTAGAATTTTTTTCTGGTTCTGAAAAGTAATAATAGATATTTCAGTTTCATACCCCAAACCTTTTCCAATTCAATTAGATGTTTTTGCCTGCTAAGTCTGGAAACTGAAAAATTTGAGAATAAAAATAAAGCTATTTATAAGTAGTATAATACTGCATTGGGCAGACACTGGTACTACTTAATTACTTCTGATAGCATAATCTTGCCACTCAGTATACAAGTGATAAAGTGAAAAAGCAAATCCAGCCTGTACTACCCTTACAGCTTCTTTGAAGATATTGGTGACTCCATAAATGCAGAGGTCAGCAAGATGTTTATAATTATATTGTATTTCTTACTTTTTTTATTATTACCAACGTAATGCTCCATCTCTGGGCACCCTGTAACTCAAGAGTATGTAAAATTTACTGGCAAATACTTCTTTGCTCTATTTCGTTTGGGTTTGGTTTTTTGATTGGGCTTTTTTTAAACATGTATCAATGTCAAAGTCTTTAGTGTTATTATTCCATCTTTAAGCATCAACATAGTCTCAGCATGACTGGCTAAACTTCAAGCTTCAATTTTGAAATCTTTACTTCTGCAGCTGATACAATCTATTTTTTATCTGGCACTTTCCCATTTTAAATTTTGAGTTTTTTCTTATCAACAATCTGACAGGCATTGTTCTAATCTGCAAAATAAGACGTACTATAAATCAAAGGCAGACTTGCCCAACAGGTTTCTGAGGTCAAAACTTTTCAAATGAAAGTAATTTTCAGGTTAAGACATCTAAATTCAGGTACCTTCATGCAAGTTGGGTGTTTAAGCTTCTACTGTAACAAGCAGAGCTGAAGAGCTTTAAGTTGACAAGACACAATTCATCAAGACACAATTCCTGGTAGTAACCTAGTAGTGTTTAAGATTCCCTAGATCTCCACAACACTCACGTAGTACCGGCAGAAATGATAGAGGATTTACAGAGATGTATACCTCCTAGAAGAGCCACTAGAGAGAAGGCATAGCATCCCAGGTATCACCAATAGAGGTAGGAGCTTATGCTTAGTCAACTTAAGTGCAGCTTTCATTCCCGAAAGCAGCATGCATAGAACTTTATTCCTTAACTAGATTTCCATTGACTATATAGTGGGAGTTTGGCCACTTGCACAGGTGCACACATATATACCTAAATTTATATCTTAATCATGTCATCTTTCCAGGTCTACCAGCACACAAAAAGAAAATCAAATCAAAGCACATATTCAGCCTCAGCATATATGGGAAATGCATGGAAATCACATTTAGATATTCTGATCATGGGTAATACCAGTTGGAGGGGGATTTTTGTTTGTTTCTTTCAATTAAAAAAAAAAAGAAAAAAGTCCCTTCTCTTTTTATCAAGTACCTCTCCAGTCTCCACAGCCTATCAAAGGCAATCCAGAGCTGTCCTCCTACAAGGACTTCGTACTTTTGGATGCCACCTGTCTGGTCCTTAAACTGTATGGATTTAGTTGTCTTGACTAACTCCCATCTCAATCCTTACCGACTGCTAGTAATTCATTTTCTTCCTCAAC
Organism: Pedionomus torquatus; assembly: GCA_013398155.1. Taxonomy (NCBI): domain Eukaryota; kingdom Metazoa; phylum Chordata; class Aves; order Charadriiformes; family Pedionomidae; genus Pedionomus; species Pedionomus torquatus. The sequence continues at coordinate 94,822 of VZRU01018379.1, read as the reverse complement.
CCTTTCACTAGGCATAGAAACCCAAGAGATTTTGCAATGTGACAAAGACAAAGAAAGGACTGAGCACCTCAGACTTTATCTGGCTCTGCTGTGAACAGATTGCCTGCTCCACTCAGCAATGGGCCCACACTATCTCACCAAGACAAGCTTACCAAGGAGTGCAGAAATTCCATCAAGTCCAGACAGTTTAGAAACATTTTAAAAATGCATTTCTTTCTGTAAGCCTTCCCAAGCTGACTATTTCTTTACTTTTTCTATTTCAAGGTTAAAAGAAGGGCAAAGGCTCAATATTACACTTCATTCTATACATTTCTTTAGTCTGTAAGATTTCTAACAAAATTTTCACACTTTTGAAAATCCAATGCACTGTAGAGATAATAAGATAGTAAGAGCTTTACTCTGGTTTATTCTATTCACATACTATGCTTCTGTATTCTAGATCCCTTACATGAGGCAGTAGGAGCCACAAAGGACCATCCTCAGAGGCAGAGATTGCAGAAGACACCACACAGAGGATAGAAAATACAAAGCTTCTGAGGTACCCACATGGCACCATGTGGAGCTTTGGCAGGTTTGTGATGCTTCTGTTCTGATTTAAACTAGGGAAGGTCTATATTCTAGGAGTTTCCTGGCAAAATAACATTGTCTAGTGTGTACTATTAAAGACACAGTTCTGGATTCAGCAAAAATTAAGTGTGCAAATTTCAAATCAGTTTTTCTGTCAGTATGGATTTTCCAGGATGCGAAGAAATAGAAACTATATTCTTAAATATAGTTTCTTAAATATTAGTCTTAAAATATTCAGTACCAAAGTGGCAGTAGAAGCCCTTCTTGCTGCCCTTACAAATCTCAACTCCAGCTGAGCTCTGGCTTTCCTGACACCACACAGATACACTCAAGCACTGTTTCTAAAATTCCCCCTTTGTAGCTTACCTTTGCTTCCACCCCCTGTATACAGGCTTTTTGCACTGCAGCTCAATCATTAATCACCTGCTTAGCAAAGCCTACTTGCTTTCCCTAAGCACTGACATAGACCACTCTTGTGCTTGGAGTATGCTGTTCCTGAAGAACAGCCAGCTTCCCCTTGCCTTTCAGAGCTGCCTCCCACCTACCTGTTTCTTGAAAATTCTCTGTTCAAGGTCTGTACTCTGTTACTTCCCCCTGCCCCTCCAATCTACTTATAATATTATGCTCCACTATTTCACAGCCGATGTAGCCAATTATTACAATATTCTGGCTGGTCCTTCCAGCACCTTTATCAAGAAATTTTCCTTGACACCCTCCAAATAAAAAGTCTAAGCATCACGTAAGTTCTAGGAAGGCTTAAAAAAAGCTATTCTAACAATACTACCAATAAGATGATCTAACACATCCCAACTTTACATCTTGCACACACACGTGCACTTTTGAGCCAGGAAAAACAAACAAACAAACAAACAAAAGCGACACACAGAATTCAGGTTCACTGTGAAAATTTCCCCAAATGCGACAAAAAATACTTCTTGGAAAAAGGAGAAGAAAAACAGTGTCTCAATTTCACCAAGTTTATTGTCCCAAACACTGGAAATAATATGTAGGGAGAGGGAATTAAAAAAAAAAGGCGCAGAACAAAGAATTGATGGCCAGGGCGTACCTAGGCTAAAGAGACTAGAAAGAGAAGGAAGACAAATGCAGGCTGAAAACTAAATTGGAGGAGAAAAGTGGAACAAGGCACCTGAACTCAGAAGTTAGTATTAAAACCAGAATAACAAATAAGCAAATTAATCTGTAAACACATCAAGTTTTACTGTAACTCAATTTTACTTAAAGCAGAGGAACGGTGAGAATTCAGAAATAGCTGCAAACCCATTACAACCACAGATGAGTCTCATTCCACAGCATTTTGGTATGCATGGGGGAAGAAGGCAACAGGTTACTAGCTACACCATTTCAAATACTAGAAGCTGACAGCTGTGTGAAATTTGTGTGGGTATCCATATGGTGTTATATGATGAATTTTGTATTTGAGAAGTCTAGAAAATTACGTGCAAAAAAGTTTATCACAGTGCATATAAGCAAGGCAGTATTTGAGGGGAAAAGGTAGACTTCTTTTATTAGAACTACTGGGGCATGCAAAAGAAACTAAAGACCTTCTGCCTGTCTAAAATAGAAACAGCAATCTCCAAAGTTAAATTAAAACTGAGAACAAGTATGTTATATGTGGAAAAAGACTCACTACATCTACAGAAAACCTCATGTCCATCTCATTTAGCTTTAGCCAGCTCAGAGTTATGCATCCAACGTGCACTGTCAAGGTCTTCCCCACAGCTAGTAAAAGCAGGGGAGGGAGAGAAGACTCAGCCAGAAGGTTACCCATTTTAACCATTTTCAAGTGGCACAAATTGCTTTTTTGGATGATGGACTCTCTCAATTTATATAAACTAGAGAGATTGGTTAGGTAAGACCTATGCACTGAAATAGTGAATGAGATCAATTTCACCCAATTTACTTGACTTTGCAACCCTTACGTCTGTGTGTTTTATTTTTTCATGCATGCACATGGTTTTATGGTACATTTCAGAAATAGTGATCACCAATAGTAGCTTCAGAGATATCACCTTCTCTGTATCAGTATTCTTTGAAACTGCTACACTATTTCATCGCTGTCCATTGGATTGTGTTTGTGATACACAATCTAGAAATACAAATAAAGTATTCCCAACTGTGTTACTGAAGTAAGAACATCTCCATTGCCAACGTAACTGTACAGCACCAATTCTCACATCCCACAACACAATCTGGCATAGCCAGCAGCAAGATCAGAATTTCTGAAGCTCATCCTTCTTCTTTAACCCGCACATTAGAGAAAAAAGTACATGTTCTCTGGTGAGTATATTCTCAAAGTTATAAATATCTATGCTACGAGCTTTGCATTTCCTTTTTCTGGTATAATTGAAGGTACTAACTCTAATAATAAAGCTTGAAATAACTTGCAAAGAAGGCCCCATTAGAAGTAGCTCTTTTCCTTACATTAAGGAAACAGGAACACACTTCAGATAAAATTGTTGGGTAAAAGCACAAAGACTTACATGAGAGGTTGTCATCAGAAAAGTATAGATTTAGAAAATATGCTATCTATTGAACTCCTAGAGCTGTATTTCTCTCAGTTCTGAGGCACTGCAAAGATTAATTTAAGTGGAACAGGCAGAAAAAGTAACACTTGGAAAAGCTTTAGAAACCATTATTTCACAAAGAATCCAAGTATTTTACTTAGCAAAATTTCTCTTTAATATTTAACAACAGTTTAGTTCAGATTTGATATGGGGGATACAAAATATTTAAGATTACTGCAAAAATCCAAAACCTAAAACTGTACTAGTAAGCTTAGAGCCTCGTTGCAGTACTTGCTCTAAACTTAATGCAGATATGAAAAACAAAGCTTCTTTAGAAGAAGGTTGCCTTCAACTCATATAGTAACAAGCCTTCTGCCAGTACGGAGTGTAAACAATAACGTTAACAAATAGTTTGTCGACTAGCATTTGTGTTCAAATGTCATAATTCTGGCTTGTTTTCATTAGAATATAATTCTGGATGTGATTTTCTTTTTTAAATGACATCACATAAAGATTACATAACCAAAACTCTTTGTGTGCAGAGTAATATAAAAAAAAATGTTAACAAGTGAATCATTAATTTCCCTAAATCCAAGTAAAACCCACACAAAACAACAAATACATGGACAAAAGTTCCCTGGACCTAATTATTCCTTTCTTCCCCATCTTTCCACATATTTATTCTTTGCAAGAATAAGCTATACCCTCATAATTTGATTCCTAGCCAGATATTTTCAGAAAATGGTTCTCCCACTGAAAAATTCTGAGACTTGTTGTTTACTATAGAAATAGAACTGTCAAAATTAAATAGAACCTTCATATAGAACCTTCATTTTATCTCTTCCTTTTTTTTTGTAATAGCTTCGAAGTGGTAAAAGAAGACTGCCTTCCTTCAAGATAACATGTTTAGGGAAAAAGCACAAGATGTTTTAGCAATAAGGATAATTTTTCAGAAAGTTCCTGAAATATGATCTTCAGATGTAGAGATGAGCGAAAGCTGAGAAAATATAAGCACAAGACTTTGGTTGCCAAGTTTTTTATTCAGATTTTGATTAAAGACTTGTATGCTCCTGCCTAACACTTTGATAAATCAAGGGAATCATTGTCATTTGTATTTCATACTCAGGCACAAGTGTTCATATTCATAAAGGTAAAAAAGGACCAGCTAGTACATATAAAAACCTGCTAAGAGGCAACAGAAGGAACGAGCTAGTCTAAGTCTCTAAAACTGACCAGAAGAGATCACTTGCTGTAACTCATTAACTAAACAAATGTATGCGTGTGTCTGTGTATACACTTTTGCATGGTTCTGTACACGTACACATGTGAAACTGAAAGGATGCTAGTTAAACAACAGAACTCATCTTCAGTAGTATAAATTTAAAACTATCAATTTCATTGAGAATCACAGTGACTAGAAAGCGAGAAATACCATAGACAGGCTGATCTACCTTGACTTGCTTCTCTGATACTTATGTCCTCTGAGAGATCTGGTTTGCAGTCTCGATTTTAAGTCTCGATTTTATGTGATCTGGTGAACCTGGATGAAGTGGGCACTACATCCAAGAATTTTTCACTTGAAATACCCACACACCCCCTGTTTTGTTTTTTTTTTAAGCCTGCTAGAGTATATGGGATTGATGTTATTTGACCTCTCTTAAGCCTTCCTAGAGGTCACTGGTGAAGTTTTCTTTTGCTCCCCAAATAGTTTTGATTCCTTAGCACTACAGCAACATTTATAGCAGTGGAAGCACAAAAGACTTCCAAAACTACAGCAGGCTAAGAACCCAGGCTGCAACTCTACCAGACACTATCTTGTATGCGTTTCTTAATGCCACTCTTCACTAACTGATGCTCTGATGGGGGTGGGGGGAATCCAGGTACGCACTACTTGGATGAATTTTTCATACAGTCACAGCAAATTTGATCTTGTAGAAGCAGTAGCTAGTCAGCTTTACTCTGCAGATGGCACTGCCTGCAACATATTTCTGTGCATAAACATGGCATTACTCCATCTCTGTTGAAAATGTCAATTGATTTCAAGAAGATAGCTTGCCTCCTGGTCAAGATGTGTACTGTCAAAAGAGGAGGCAGGTGTAACCAGCCAACCAAGGTTTTTTTAGTCCTATGGAATTTCATTTTTCCACACCTCTGTGCACGGTTACACATAAATGTAATCTGTATCTGTCATGCATGAAAACCTCACAATGAAAAAAAAATAAAAATAAATACAGCCTTTCTACAGCCAAACAGAAAATGGATCATGAAGTTAACCTTGATTAATCAATGTTAAGTCCAAGAAAACAACTTCACAATTAATTTTCAGCACACTAGAATCTGTGGCAATCTTCTGTTATGAGAACAGTATGCAAAAATATGCTTCATAACACACATTTGGGAAGGAGGTCTTTTCAGTATCATTAAAAACTGCCTGTGGACTGAAAGATTAAGAGATACAGCAGCATCCACACTAAGTTTTTGCTCTCAAAGCATTTTATGGTCAACTGACACTTTGTTGTTCAATAACATAGTGCAATTCTACACTAAGAGCTGAAAAAAACAATAAATATTTCAGAGGTGCATTCATGCACCTCATTTCTACTGCAGAAGTAGAGTGAGTATGAATTGCACATTGGGGGAGGCACTGAGAGACTATGCACACAAACATGCACAAGCACGAGAAAAAACTCTGTAACAAAGTTTTCAAAATAACTTTTACTGATAACAGAGAGAACTGTTCCCAGGATGGTGCTCCAATAGGAAAATTGATGAAAACATTATGCCAAGCCCAGAAGGTTGCAACACAGCTGACTCACAAGCAGACCCTTCATCCCAACAGGAAGACAATGGTAACAAGGCTGGTATATGTTATAAGGTTCAACCTTTCTCCTGTTAGCCCATCAGGGAAACAGATTACAGACACACATTTCAAAACAAGGAAAACCAGAAAACAGACTCCTGGATGTTGAAGTAAGCAAGTCTGAGGCTAAGGACTATCCCATAGCAACAGACAACTTCTGAACACAAAATATATACATAAAATGTACAAACTAGTTTGTCATCATCACCAAGAGGAACTCCAGAGATGTAACAGGGACATGACAGTCATCCATCCTTGTCCTCCATCCAGCACATTGGAGATACTGCCCAAGTGGGCACACCCCTTCTTTATACTTGTAGGGGTGTGGGTATGAGTGAGTGAATCATGAAAGAACAGGTGTTGGTAGATACAATCATTCCACTTCAGACCCTGCAAATAAACCTTCTGGAAGATTTACACTGAATTTTTTCATACTAATCTTTCTATGCTGCAGTACTCTACAGAAATTAGTATTCAAACAAGGAGAAATAGAAGACGCTTTATCAGAGTTTTTAAAGCACAAGCAACTATAGACTAGAAAGCAGTGTTGATCTGTTTCCAGGAGAGTTGCCTGTGCTGTTCAGAAACAAATCCTCACTTTGCTACACATCTGGAAAAATGAAAATAGAATTCCATAAAACATGTTATTTTTTTATAATGTGCAAAGTTAAGCAATTATGTTGTAAAGCATTGAAATTTAAAAGGGTCTTGCATAAATATTGATCTAATTTAGCAATCTAAGCTAAAATAATTCAGGGATAATACAATGAAAATGCAAACACTTTATAAATCCATGGTTACAAAACCATGTTTCTCGGTTTTCCTATTGAACTAGAAGAAGCTTAAAGAGATACCCTTTCGAACAGGAGAAGCTAGCATGCAATTGCACTATTCTTTATCAAAAGCAAGCAGCAGACTCATTGAATTTTATTGTCCAGATGCAGATAAATACAGCAAATCAGAAGTACATATTCTGGAGTGCTTCATAATTGTCATATATGTATAAAGGATATATAGCATGAAGAATGCTTCCAGGTCTGTGCGAACATGTAACAATTGCCACCAGTTGAAGAAATACTGAGCACTTTGCAGTCTTAACAAAATAGCCTCTGCTCTACAGCTCAGTTTTGCCTCCCACTGTATCCAAAATTTCCTCCTCTGATGCCAGGCTTGTCTAGTCCCTTAACCTTTTAGCTGAATTCAAACACCAAATATATTAAATGCAATTATTAAGATATTTGTATGATATTTTACACATTTGTACACATTTCAAATAGCTATAATGTTAAAAAACAAACTGCTTTACTTTTTCTCCCATTAATTGTTATCTAGGCTCTGAATGAGAAGTAAATACTGCTATACTTGAGAACTTATATATTCCAGGAATTTTTGTTCAAAATGAATAGAATTTCCCAGACTTTTAAGGAGGGCATTCCACCAATTAGGAGTTACACAGAACTGAGTAATCATGGAAAACTAAAGTACTTCAACAATTTACCATTTAAAAAAAAACACTGTAATCCTTACCAATTAAAAAAAAAAAAAAAAAAAGGAACGTAGAGCTTTCAGAAAAATAGCAACTTTCCCAATGTTTCACATGTTGTTAATGTTTCACCTATACTGTCAACTGTTCCTTTTCTAGGACTCCTAGCTTAACAAAAGGTTTTAAACTTACAGAAACAATTAAGGAAATAACTTAATGTAGCACCTGAATATGTAGAAGACTTGGCTTCCACAAGGAATTTTGAAAGCCAGCTAGATAATCCAGATCCATTTTTACTGTGCTATATTTCACAGTCTACATTAATGACCTTCTCAAAAATGGAACTGTGCTCTATTTTGCTGACCTTTATTTAAATACATGGAGTGTCCAGAGATCAGTTATTAACCTAGTGCTCTTTGAGCTGCTCACATGTCCTACAGTAGTTTAACAAGTCCACAAAAATTCCTCACAGGAAAACAATTAGCCTAAAATTTAGAAAGACAATTTTCTTTGCATCAATTATGCTACATAGTAATTTTCAATTTGATAAGACTAGACCATAATCCAATATTCAAGCAAGTTCACACAACTACAGATGTAGTCCTATAATTAGCCATATGTTGTTTATTCTCCTGTATATTAATTTGCATTAACTATAAATCCCCTACCCTACACCACTAGTTTCATAATGATCCGAGATCCTACATCAGGTTTAAAAGTCTCATCTATTTAAATTTCTTCTGCTGCTTATTCTATGAAATACTGTAGTGATGTTCTTAAACTTTAAGTTTCAGCATAACATTTTCCACTTTTTGCAAGACAGAATAATTTCTGTGGATAGCCTTGCTTTGTGTGCTCATCATATCTACACTTGAAAATAAGATTTCACTTACAAGTGTATTAGGATGAGGTATAAAACTACAAGCTGTTTGCAATTAACAGCCATTAGGGGCATCCACAAAACACATGGCTACAGGTCTGCCTATGATTCTTGTATTAATACAAGTGTAGCAATATATAATTGGTTTGCAGATGGGAATATGCAGAAAATACTAAAGAGCACACTTATTTATTGGTAGTAGTCCAAGGAAAAGTGTTATTTGTGACCTAAGGAGTTAACTTTTAACTTAGTCAAACCAGTACCCACAGCAGGAATTCATGCAACATAGCATCTAGCAGACTATCAGAAAGAAACAGAGTTTCTTCAAGAAAAAAAAGAAAAAGTGCCACATATGTCTGGTTCATCTAAAGCCATTAGTGTGGCAAAATGGAAGATGTGTGACTAAAAAAGAAATGCTGATCTGAAATACTGTGACTGTAACAAATTACTTATCTTTGACTAAATTTAAATGGAAAACCATCAGTAATTCATTTCACATATCCTTCCCAAGGTATGATGAACCACTGTTCCTATTTTTAACCCAGGCTCCTATGCCTCCTTCAGTTACCTGCATTACTGCAGTATATCAGTGATTACTTGTTTTTCTCCCTCCCCCTTTCTTGTTTTGAAGATCTTCTGCAGCATCAGGGATATCTGCATCCCAGCTTCATGCTGCATAAAATTCCAATACCCAATGACACCATGGCAAAGTCATCTTAAGCCATCCCAATTTGTGGCACTGAAAGTAACACCCTTACACTGTACCGCTTTAATATCTTATTTTTCTCAGATGTGTTGAATTTATCTCCTTCCACACTAAGTTAGATTCAGCTGAAAGCTCTCTCATCCTTCCCACTGCACCTTTCATTTCTAAATTAGCCTTTGAGAAGAGAGGATAGAGGGAATGCTTATTTTGAAGACTGAATACTGCCCATAACTGTACAGGGTTCATAACACAACAAGTACAAAAAAAGGAGATAAAAGAATGGATCTTCACAGAAGGGACCTTTCATATAGCATTCTGGGTTGTCACAAAAGACTCAAAGGGAAACAACACAACTGCACACATCAGAGCAGCACTGTTCCATTGATACAGCTACAGACAGATTGACAAATGTGAACAATGAAAGATGTTAAATTTAATGCATGTTTTGTACAATCTGACCAGGACCTTTCAAAGAAACCACTTCATGTGACTGAAGAAAAGACAGCAAGAGTTCATATTAAATAAAATAAAATAGTCTTTGAAATACAGTATAACTTAGCAATCTATAGCAGAAGTAACAGACAGAAGACAATATAACACAACAAAAGCAATTAAAAGGAGACATGGGACTACCTTACTTTATCCTTTCATACTATATAGCTTTAAAAGTCAGAAAAATAAATGCTTACTTCAGGTAATCAAGGACTTGGATTTCTAGGAAACTGGGACAACACTGAACAGAGAGATTTAATTTTTTCCACTTGAACAGGTTAGCCATTTTAGAGTTGCATTGCTTCATCAGAATTAATGCTTTAATGGTTTTTATTACATGATACCTTATGAAACAACTGTTTTTTTAAAAACGACCAAACAATAAAACACTGCAGAAAGCTGAAACTTGGGAATAAGGCTCTAAAGAGAAGAAGTAAAAGGCAACAAGAGGTCAATGGCTCAATGTCCAAGTAGCAGTGACAGGTGCTGTCCCACAAGGGTCAGTGCTGGGACCTGTGCTATTTAACATCTTTGTTGGGGACATGGACAGTGGGATTGAATGCACCCTCAGCAAGTTTGCTGACGACACAAAGCTCGGTGGCGCAGTTGACACGCTGGAGGGAAGGGATGCCATCCAGAGGGACCTGGACAGGCTGGAGAGGTGGGCTAATACAAATCGCATGAAGTTCAACCAAGCCAAGTCCAAGGTCCTGCACCCGGGATGTGGCAATCCCAGGCACAAATACAGGTTGGGCAGAGAATGGCTGGAGAGCAGTCCTGAGGGAGAAGGACTTGGGAGTGCTCATGGATGAGAAGCTCAACATGAGCCAGCAGTGTGCGCTGGCAGCCCACAAAGCCAACTGTATCCTGGGCC
>VZRU01018379.1:55886-84118 GCA_013398155.1 Pedionomus torquatus | reverse complement strand
CTTTCCTGGGAGGGTGGTGAGGCATTGGAACAGGTTGCCCAGAGAAGTTGTGGATGCCCCATCCCTGGGAGTGTTCAAGGCCAAGCTTGATGGGGCTTTGAGCAACCTGGCCATGGCAGGGGGTTGGAACTCGATGATCTTCAAGGTCCATTCCAACTCTAACCTTTCTATGATTCTAATCTCGAAATACAGAAATTAAAGCCCACCTTGGGGAGGAGAGACCAAACAGTCAACAGTTTTCTCAATTTGTTGAATCTCAGCAACTTAATTTCTACCTTTCATATTTATTCTCCAAACGTCAGATAGTTGTGAAGGATGGATCTTCCACTTGGTTTAATATTCCATTTGTGGAATCTCAGCAACTTAATTTCTACCTTCCATTCTTCACAACTATCTGACGTTTGGAGAATAAATATGAATCTTCCACTTGGTTTAATATGAATCAGGACCTCATTGATGTCAATGACATTTAAAACATTATTAATACATAATACTGATCTGATTGTCTGTTCCCCACTGCCACCGGGTACTGAGGTCTGTGGAAGACACTTGGGTTCAGTTGAAGACCAATGTCACAGTACATCAATGAAAAAATCAAAGTTTAGAAACTTTCATTGCTACATTAGGATCTACCCCTCAGAGCAGGAAGTTATAAATGTTCACTGTATGTCATTTAATCACACATATAGAAAGGTGATAACTGAAGTGAATTAGCACTAACCATGTGTGCCTCTCACTACTGCACTCCAGGAACACCAGGAAGGCATAGTATGTAAGCCCATGAAAGAAATACTATATACCTAATATTTCAAGCAAGAATTATGTAAGGAATTCAAAAGGCTATTTATTGCCTAATTGTGAAGCTGAAACAAATTATTATTAAAGAGTTAATATGGTTTTCAGCCCTACAGCTTGCCTAATAGTTCTGTTTTCCTCATGTAATACTCACGACATATCAACTTCGACTACTGCAGACAGTTACTACTGGCACACTACTTACTTCAGAAGCTCAATATAGGTCTCATGTTCGCTGTATGTATTTCACACAAGTTTCAGCACAAAACCACATCAGTGAGTTGGGGCTTTAACCCAAAGAACAGCAGCATTAGGTGCAATAATCCTCCAAAAGTAATTGTAAAAGTAAAAGTAAAGGTTCAGTAATCCTCCTGCCATTACTGAAGGAAAACTGTATGCTGCACATAGATTTGCCCTTGGCAATGACTAGAATCAAAAACATCTTGCCAGAGACAAATCACATTTGACTGGTAGTGAAAGTTAGCAATGCTGCTTTTAATTACACACAAAAATCAAAGAAAAAGATCAGCAAAACCATTTAGGGAACATAACCATGTAGAGGCAGCAATGACACAGCAATAGTATCCTTGAGAGAATATGGTGCTTAGACATAAACCAGTAAGATTTGGCACTGTACTTTTAAACTGATTTTAGGTGAAGTGTAGTTCTATGTAAATTGATGGTATATAAAAAAATGCAGAGGGACAGAATACTTTACATAGTATACAGAAGTATCAGTTAATACTTTGGAAAGTACACACAGGCAAGTAGAAGACTTAAAGGACAGAAGGCACAGGATAAGGTAATAAAAAAATACACTGCTGACATAATCTGTGCTATAATATTCTGGTGTTAATGACTTTTCAGTAGCATTGTACCAATTAGAGACTATGAATACTGTGGGGAGTATCACAACATGCCTGCCCTGTTCTTAATCTGTTGTTTACCTTTAACAAAGTCACTTGTAAGATACTGAGCTGGTTGAACTCACCTGACTCAAAATGACGACTCTTGTGTATATCAGGGTAGTACATTGGAAGAAGTCTATGCATTACTCAGTCTTCAGTGCTTTACTTTGAAATGATAAAACTGAGTGCTCAAAATGACCCTCATACAATTTAAATTTTGCTGGAAGCTTCTAATTTTGAAAGTCGATTGTATATGAAGAAATGCAAATATTTGAAATAAGCTTTGCCTGAACTGAATCACTTGCCACGCAATGCTAAATGCTATGCATTATCTCATATGGCTTACCACTGCAGTCTCTTTTCCATAACTTTTAACAGCAGTAGTAATAATGCTCCTTGTGTCTATCACTGGTCAAAAGCAGATAGAAATACCTCTCCTTAACTCACAATATTACTAAAGGTTTAGGGAAATACACTAACTAGATGAGCTACTTGAGCTTTTCTGATAGTGTTCCCTTAGGGGGAGAAAAAAAAAAAGCATATAATAATGACAAGGTATTTGCTCCTTATGCCATTGGCTCCAATTTAAACCATATACACATACCAATGAAATGCACTCAGGTACAAAGCTATAGAAGCACTAGTGGATTATATGTTCAAAAATCATTATAATTAGTAGCCAGCTCCTCATTTTGCACAAAATCTACCTTCCTACCAATACACTACAGACTTGTAACTGCTGAGAATTTGATCCTGGCATGTTAGCACTACTTATAAAGATGAATATAAATATTTCTGCATTCAAATTCTTAGATGGAATTACTAGCTTTACATACACATGTAAAAAAATACACAAAAAAAGCAGTACATGCTGAGGGAACATGACCAAGGATGGCCTGGTATACACCATACATACATTAAAAATACTGCAACATTCTCCAGGTTTTCATGCTGATTTTGGACCTATGTAGTGCTGAATACGCTTAATACATAATGTACTCAAATTTCAACTGTGCTACCTGCAGACAGATCACATGGAACAACTACTTATTTCATCCATAATAAAAAAATGCTATGTCCATCATCAGCCAAATGGAAAATAGAAACCCCACATGCCCTTGCATTTCCAGGTAATTCTGTTAAGACTTCATGAAGTTAAATCTGTTTTCCTATACAAGTAGGAAAGCTGTATTAAAAAAAAAGCACCAGTTCTTGATCAAGGAGAACACCTATGTATACCATCCTGCAATGTGGTTTGGTTTTTTTTCTTTGTATACAAGTAACTTCTTTGAATGTACAATCTTTTTTACTACAGTTTGGTAGAAATTCCCATTTTTAGCTAATTATTGACTGTAGGCCGCACTTAAAACCGCGTCCTTTAGTTCATAACATATTTGATGTCACAGGAATTAGAAACTTCTCCCTTTTTCTTCCTCCCTTTCTTCTCCCATTAGAAGGGTGTGTCTCTACTATCTCAGTTCTATTACATTCATTCTAGTCAATTATTAATATTAGAGCCTTAAAAAAAAGGCTATAAATTGGATCTTTTCTGTCTTAAGGAAACAAAAACCTGGAGCAAACATACACCACCTTTTCACATCTTCAAGCTCTAATTCATACTGACCCTCCAGCTCTCTTCCTTTATAGCAACTTTTCCTCCATATTTAAAAGGAACAAGCCAAGTAAAAAATAATTAGATCCATCAAAAATGTAGAAGCAGAGAAATAATTTATTTTTTATGTTGCCTGTCACTAAACTCTTGATGAACTAAACTTTTGTAGCAATCATCAAGTATTTTCTTAACAAACCATGTATATCTAGGCAATAAGCAGGATGTGTTGGCTCTGAATATGTGCAGTACCTTACAAAAGACCTGGGGACAGACCTCTCAACATATTTTACAAAAGTGTAAAAGGAAGAAGTTAAGAGGACAAACAACAAGGGGAAGGATGGGAAAAGTGATACGCGTCAAAATTTAACTTTTAAATAGTTATTCTTTAGTAAAACAGATAGTCCCTCAAGTCATCTGCTCTTACAGGTTGGTGCAGCTTGTTTTAAGCAAGTAAGAATCCTAAAAGCATCAACCTTAAAACAGCAGCATAACTTGCCTTTCCTTCAGGTCTCCAAATACTGCAAACCCTAGGTCTTAGTAAACCCACTTGCTAGAAGTTTTAATAAATACCACTTTGTTTTAGAACTTCAATACAGTTGTTTTGATTAAGCTTGAGGATGCATTAAAAATGGTGTAAATACCTAAAGATTTAGATCCTCACAGTGTCCTTACAAAGGCTGTAGGAAGAAGCACTTCCCTCTTCAAAAGGGAAGACTTTTCTTTCTAGTCATCTTGCATACTGTAAGGTACTGTTATAGGAACTCAGATAACATTATCCTGCTATTATACTGTACTATTAGAGTACTGAACAATTTTGGATGATGATACAACTAAAGATATATAGAGTTAAATTTCATTCAGCAATGCAGGAAATCTGAGAAACTTTTTGAGTCTTGGTGAGATCACCTTCCATATAGGAGAGAGCTGCCTAGTATAAACTGTATTGTCACTCTCCAGGTGGTCTCAAACTGTTGACCCCAAATTATTATTCTGTAGCTATCCAAAAAATATCCAATATAGCAAAACCAAGACCAACAAGGCTACAGCTTAGAGATAGGATCTTTCCAAGTTCTAATTTTTTTTCCCTTTTTAAACTTTAAATCAGTACAACAGTGTCCGCCACTCCACCTATAACTTTATATCCTGTGCAAAAGTCCCCCCGTTTACACGCTAAAAGCCACTACAGGAATGCAGGCCCTCTACATAGTATTAACTTTTTCTAGAAAAAGGTATGAACTATGTACAAAAACTTCTATATATTCTTGGATCACTACCCATGAATCATTCTGATTCTGAAATATTTTGCTTCAGAGAAGTTATTTTGTTATATGACTAACTGCAGCTCCAAAGACAGCAGAGTATTTCACGTCAGAGTTCCCTGTTGATGACCAGGCAAGTTCAGATACATCCAACTTACAAGGAAGTTAAAATAGTGTAGGCAGGTTCCCAGACTTCGTTTTTGTCTGAAACATTTTTTTTCTTATCTTTTCCACTTCTTCCTCTTCCAAATTAAAAACCAACAGGCACACAAGTCTGTGCTCTTACTGCAGTTTGATTATCCAACAGCTGTAGAAATTACACATTGATACCACTCCCTCCTTTCCTTATCCCAGACAGGTAAGCGCTTAAAGAGCAGTATTTGCCAATTAATTTGACATTCTAATTGAGACTACTTGAGTGTGAACAATTCCAAAACAAATATTTTTTTAAAAAACCTTGTAGTTGAGATTAATGAAACATAAGTAATGCTTTGTATAGTTCAGAAAAATATTAACAAAAAAAATTGAGGTTTCATACCAGATGTAGTAATTTCCTCTA
Organism: Pedionomus torquatus; assembly: GCA_013398155.1. NCBI lineage: Eukaryota > Metazoa > Chordata > Aves > Charadriiformes > Pedionomidae > Pedionomus > Pedionomus torquatus. Next base: position 78,985 of record VZRU01018379.1, on the reverse strand, counting down.
ATGGTATTGCAATTAAAAAATTGAATAACTGACTGCAAACAAGAGCATCTAAGTTCTCACCAAAAGCCACTGTTTCACCCAAATACCAACATTTATCTCTGACTTAAAGCGATTTACTTACCTTGTGTCTGCATTTGAGTACAACGCCATAGGCTCCTAAAACAAAGAAGATAAGAGATAAACCATCTCAAAGCAGAAAAAAAAAAGCAGCAAAATAAAACACTCCTTAGTTACCTCCTGGCTATAGAAATAATACTGTTCCCAGTATTATTATCCAGAACTTGCACGTACAGGTACTGTACTAAATTTCTGTGCACTGAAACAATTTTATAAAAATTGGTTGGAAGTAAATGGATTTTAAAATGCTGAAATTATCTTTGTTTAAATATACTTGCAAAGAATTTTGGCAACTTGCATCTCTGCATTATCTCTAAAGATAAATCAATATAGTAAACTTAAAAAAGAAAAACAAAAAAAAAAACCCACAAAAACAATGACAACAAACAATCCAGAAGACCCCAAAACCCTTGAAATGGATGCATTTCCTTTCATCTTCCAAACTCCTCCTTCCATCTGAGAACTAGAAGGAGCTGTAGATAATAAACGGATGGTTCTTAAGATCTTCATACAAGCATTATTTTGCAAACAAAAACTTACTACCATCAAGAGGACTAAGTCAAGTCTATATAAAATTCTAATTTGTTTTTTATTAAGGTACTACTTACCTTCACCTACAACCCCAAGGATCTCAAATTTATTCATCACATTACCAATGTTAGGAATCTTCATCAAGACAAATTCCTCTTACGGTGAGAGCCACAAAACATGGCACAATAGGGAGCGTCTGAAGATTTTGCAAAAGGCAATTGTGAAAAGGCTCTTGGAGAAAACAAATTCCACCTCAATCAACCAGACCTCTCACACCTTTTCTTAATTTACAGGCAGTCAGTAGCTTCCTGGAAAAAGAATAAAAAAGAATGTAATTAGTACGTTGCTTTATTTCAGTAAGAGAAAGCAGTATTGTCTCACAATTATAATGGACAATTAATTTAGTTCTACATTTCATGATAAAGAGAGAGCTTAGGTATTGACGATATATATCTGACAGAACAGCTGGCCTTGTAATCCCATACTAAAATTGTCTTTTACAATAATGACTAACTTACATAAAATTATTTTCAACAGGACAGAAGCAAACAGAAATGTTGATAGAAACTACCTCAGTGAGCAAAAATACACCTGTAATTACTTATGTTCAGATTGGTGTGTATTGACAGCTAGGTATAAAAGCAAATTCTGTTTAGTCAATTTATTATTTGTCCACTATAATGACAAAGAGGATAAGGTAGAAAGAATGCTAAATGATAGAAAATATTCTTCTACTACTATTTTATGATTGTTTAAAAAAAGAAAGGAAATTATTTGCTAGACTGACTAGCAATCAGATTTTGGAAATTATTTACATTATCAGCTTATTTAATGGCAACATAATAAACAGCAAAAAACCAGTCTTCCCCCTCCCCCCGCCATGTTTCTTAAACATTGAAGTAATTTGTCAAATCAAACAACTATATACAGAGAAAAGAACAAAATCTTTTGTGTCTGTCTCTTAGGCTCACCACATCTCTTCTATAATCTTAGAAGTCTGACAAACTAAACATACCAAAGTCTAGTTTTGCTAATGCAGACTGCATTTTTCCCCCTAATATAAAAGGGGATACATCCCACATTGCAAAATTGGAAACCAGATAAAATAGCTTCGCCACAAATCAGAGATATGTCAGTTCCACAGTTCAGCGCTCCACGAACAAGCCGATATGATAAAAGTGAATTAATTTAATTAACTTACATGCAATGGGTGAGTGTGACCTAATGATACCTGGGCTCAGCTCACACAATCAGGAACTTGTGTTGCTATTTTACTGTAAGCTAGGGGTGCTGGCCAAAAGCCCTGTGTTGACCAAGTCACACATTAACAAAAAGGAAAACTCAAGGCTGGAGGGAAATCCCAATGACACTAACTTCAGAAGGACACAGGGAGTCAGTCTGGGGGGGGATTGATATTTAGAAGTAATTTCAGAGTTAATCAACCACGGAATTTTGGAAACAAGCTTTGAAAATAAAGCAGTGACTTCTAAAATAAGGAGATGGTTAGTGGTTTTTTGTTTAGTTTTGGGTTGTTGGTGTTGTGTTTTTTAAGTCAGCCACTCCTTCATGGGTTATTTCAGAGGTTTAATTTACTCTTAACTAATTAATATTTTCTTCACCTGTGAATTGTTTAAAATACCCTTTCCTTTCCATATACTCTCCTCCTATCTCATTTGGCACCACCTTGCCAAAAAAGCCTTTTTGCTGTTTGTCCAGGCCTTCTTGTTCCAGTAATGAACTAAGCAACGGGTTCCTGCAAAAGCAGCTGCACCCATCAGCATGAGAACAGAGCCTGCGCTGAGCAGCTTCAGCTCTCTACTGAAGAGGCCGGTGCCAGGCACCCAGGCGCAGCCGGCTGGGTGCACACTGCAGCTGAGTGACAGCAATACAGCTACAGAGACCTTGAAAGAACCATTAACGCCATAATGTAAACAAGACACAAGAAAACAGGCCAACCACATTCAGGACAGCAAAAATACTTGCAGGAAAGGGAAGAACAGTCAGAAAACACACATTCTGTTTTCTACTAGCGCTGTTCAGTATCACCAAATCCGTTACTCCAGTTCCCAACATTAGTCATTGATAACTGCTTCTAGGTTGTGATAGCACTCGTCTGCTAATGGTATTACCATATATTGTCTTTGCCTTACAGTGTACACAATACTTATTGGACCTATGACAAAACAGTGAAGAAGCTTATGAGACAACACATCAAAAATTCAGCAAGAAGTTTAGATGCTGCTTCCTTCTCCCCTCATTCATAATTTCTAAACTTTTTCATTCTTAAAGCTATACAGGCCTGCCATTTGTGATTCACTGTTTTTATTCTTCTATTTTTAAGACTTCGGCAAGTGTATTTGGCACACAATCCTGCTTCTTAATTAGGAAATAAAAGTTAGATTTGCAAGATTTTGATCTTCCTTTCTGAAAATTAAATCTCCTACATCTCTCCCCACCAATCACACTGTTTCCCTTTTCACTTCATTTAAAGTAAGAGCTATAAAAAGCTGATCTGCTTGTCCTGGACACAGGGCACCTCGAGCAGCATTCACATGTAATTCCCTAAAGGTAAAAGCCTGTCAACTCACTTATCAATGTTCATTCACCATCAGTGATACACTTCGACGAGCCCAAAGAAACACATAAATCAGCTTCTTGAATTCTCCCCAAAGTGCATCTTGACTGACAGCAAAGGTAATATAGATGCACATACAATGGGACTCCCAAAACAAAACTGCACTTGAGTGACCCATCTCTTCTGTGCTAGCTTCAGAGACATCTTCGTGCACAACTCTGAGAGCACTTTATCAGAACCTAATCTTGAAACGGACAGCTAAAAGACAAGTGGCATGCAGCAATGCTATGGATTCATACCCAAACACTTTATGCCGCAGTTTTTTGCAGTACCTCCTTAAGCAGGGCAGTAATTCAACCTAGTTCTCTTCTGCAACAGTGAGCTCCAATTAGCTAGACCCATCTAAGCCTTAGACAAGGCACATGTACTTGTTTGAGATGGTCGCCTTAAAAAGCTCCTGAATGATTGAAAAGAAACTGCTAAAAATACTTGCTTTTTCACTGCAGCTAACAGCACCCACTGAACTTTCTGGGATTTTTCTGCTTTTCAAAGGGCACTGGCCTTCTTAAGGCTTTTTTTTTAAATTCTTGCAGGTAATCTGGTAACATTAACTCAAACTCCACGAATGACACAGTCTTGTCAATGCCAGCGTGAGTAGCTGTAATAGTAAAAATTAGGAAAGAAAGAAAAACTAGAAATTTTAACCAAAAAAGTAATTTCCAGAAAGTTATCTATAGCAAGAATTACATTATTCTGTAACTTAGTGAAGACAAGTCAGATTCTTTCAAGCTCAACACTGGAAATAGCACAGGAAACCTTATTAATAGCAAGCAAAATTTCGTTCCTTGCACTGAGCACCACATAGGTCTTTTTTAATAAGTTGCCTGCTGGCTAGAATGATAACCCTTGCAGAAGAGGAAATAAGGCCATTCTTTACCTCTCAAAGGTTCTCAGCAGGGAAACAGCACTCATTCTCCTAACATGACTTTCTGAGGCAGCCAGATTCACAGCACATCAGCTTATGAATTAAACTAAGATCTCCACAATGGTCTCAATGTTACTGTGGTGTTCTACAAAACACAGAGCCAATTCAGCTAAAGGAAGCATGATGAAATGAACAAGAACAAATTAATTTTACTTAACACAGAATTATAACTGTGAGATTTTAATACAAATGTAGTTGCCTTGCAATAGCATGTAAGGCTTATATATAAGAACTAAAAGAATATAAACATTCTGGGAATGAACATACAGACTAATACAGCATTATGGTACCCGATCATTTGCATTTAAATTAAAACAATGGGAGAAACCTGTAGCTCTTTCCCAGTTACTTTTCCCTTCATGACCATTAAGAATTCATGAGCATCACATAGAAGCATCCAGTTTAACCATTCACTCCAAAGCCTCAATCCTAAATAAAAATCCTAGTCATTGTTTCATAATCATCAATAGCTGGGCAGAGGGAAGGGGAAAGCATTTACAGTTACATTTTAGTAGAGTCCTTTAGTGAGAATTATAAAAAAATTGAGGTAAACATTAATTTTAACAAAATTTGGAGAAACAAAACTTTGTTCCAGAAATACACAATTAGGTTTGCATACCAGTATATTGTATATCAAATATCCATTTATCAAGACAGAAAGAGTGCAATTTGCACCCTACTGAAGTCAGTTACACACTTATTGACTTCAAAGTCATCCATTAGTTTTTAAACAAGCTTCTTGCCAGTGGGTAAAACACACTGCTTGGTAAATTTAATCTTTTTATTTATTATTTTTACTTATGGAGAAAATACAACAAAGAATTTCTAGAGACTGGGTACTTTTTCATCTCTTCACTAACAAAACAATGGGTGAGTAAATAGGCGTACATATAGTATATATCATATAAGTATCTGTCTTTGATGGTTATGCATTAATCCAAACCCTGGCATGTCTTCTGTCGTACAAGGTACACGTATAAAAGGAAGCATTAAGAACCTCTGTTAGGCATGATGTATCCCTACTAGAGCATCTTTCCATCTCCTTCCCTTTATACATGCAGTTTTATTCCAGAAAAATTCTAACCAGAGTTACAAGTAACTGATTCAGTGCTGTAGCAGAATATACAAGTAACAGGATTAAGAAAACAGATAACTTTTTCAGGATTTATTGATCCAGAAGAATGCACCAGGAGTATTATGAAGAATTACAGGCTAGGAAGAACAAAATCAGTATTTGATCAGCTGTGAGAAAGAATAGTATTGTTTTGACTTTAAGAAGTGAGGAAAAAAAACACCCAAACACAAACATATTGCTAGTGAAATTTCGCAAGTCTCACTCCTGCATTTGGAAAACAAGCTACCACTTGCTCATTTTCCATGTTATGGAAGAACAGTAGAAATTCTAACACAAGATTCTAGAGGAAGAACCAGTATGGTTTCCTAGTATGAAGAAACATGTAAAGCGGAAATTGAAAAAAAGAAAAAGCTCAAGAAGAAACCAAAAGCGACAAGAACTTGCAATTAAGCAAGCCGTTTTTCATACTCTAAGCTTCAATCTATCCTCCNCTATGTTGACCTAGGGGCAAGAAAAAAAAAAAAAAAAAAAAAAAGAGTAAATAAATTAGGAATTAAAAGACCAGCTTGTGAAAATAAATACAAAATTTAGCAAACCTGTCAAACTTTAACAAATCATGTAAAAGCAAAACATAAAGGTTACTTGAACAAGGTCACAAGTTTTAAGATTCAGCTCCAGCAAGCTTTTACTGATGTTGCTAATATCTATTGGAACTTTACTTCACTGTTGTTGCGTTTTGGAGGAGTTATTTCTCCCCCTCTGCCCCCACCCAAATAGCTGTTGATATAATGAAACTTGGAAACCCACCTGAATGAGCTACATGTCAAGGGAAGTTTATTCTCACATAATGGGCCTAAAAGGCAGCATGCCTCCAAGGCAGCGGGGCCGGGGCACAGGGGGAAAAGAATATGAACAAAGTTCCCATCCCACAGTACACACACTAGGAGAAGGGTTGAATCAGGTATCCTATATAGTTGGTAGCTATTTGGTAAAATTCCTAAAGGAAAACTGAGCTTGAAGACCAGGGCACCAATAACAATTTGGTTTGTTCTGTGAGTATTCTTCCTTTTGTAGGCAAGTACAGACTCAAAAATAAATTAAGCTCATCCTGGATACATGAAGTAAATTCACTTCTCAGAGTTAAACTGCAGAATTTATGAACTCCTCTAACAGCTGTGGCCAACTCAAAAAGAGTGGGTGCTTAGCAGGATGCTTCTAAGAACATAGCGACAAATAAGCAGACTGATTATCAAAGGTTTGAGCACAAAAGCAGCACACATGAGTCATAACAGAAGGACAGGAAAGACAATTTTGTTTCCATTTTAGTCTTCCTCCTCAATAAGAACCTTAACAAATAGGTCTATTGTGGGTGTGACAGCTTCTTACGCAGTTTATGCTGGTCCTTACGCATGCTGGACGGTCTTCACTATACCTGCAGCAGCTCCGAGGGAGAACAACCGATATTCACAGAGTAACACTCAACAGCAACCTGTTAAACCCAAAGCCTTTTTACTTTTATCTGGCACAAGGAGCCTGACACACATTCACTTCTATCCAACAGAAGTACCCAACATTTGCAGCTGAAGTAAAAGCACACTTCTGCTTACCTAAGTACTATTAGGCAAAGGGGAGCAAAAAAAAAAAAGAATTTCTTCTAGATAAAAGGTCTTAATAACAGAGTATCTTCCTGTGAAAAAAAGCTAATATTTCTTTATCTGACACAATATTTGTAGTTGTGTCCTTAGAAGTTGGATCTTTTATTTTAATATTTCCTTCCCTCCCCCTCTTCTCAGAACACCAGTCTCCAATAATATACTATATTTATTTGTCATGCTGCTTACTATTTAGTCCCATAATATCTTTAACAATCTGCCATGGCCTTTAAACCCCTAGGCTATAATACTAGAAACACAGCTTTTTCATTTTTAACAATTACACACAAAAAAAGCTACTATTTTCAAAGAGTTACATGTTAGGATTTCCTCTGTGACTCAGTTATCAAATTTGTGTTTGAAGATTCATGCTTAGAAGGAGGTTTTTTTATTAAATAATAATAATAATAAAAAAAACAACACACCACAAAGGCTGAGCATAAAAGTCTTCCTCCTTTAATACCCCTCCCCCCCCCCCAAAAAAAAAANAAACAACAAAAAAGGACACATTCAAAGTCTTAAGCAGAGGGAGTGAGTTCCTGTCCAAGAAAAGTACAATATATTATCTTTAAGGGGACATATTAGGAGCTCTGAGCAGTTGTTCAATTGAAGGACCGCTCTAAAGTTTGAGCTCAGCAGGGTATTCGTGGAAAGAAAGGGCCTCTTGAGTTCTTCCATCATGCTCTCGGGTCCTTCTGTTCTCTAGCAACCTACTGTCAAAAAGCACACTGCAAGGTTCCTCTCCACAACGGCAGCAACCGCTAACTGGGCACCAGACATCCTTTGCTGCCGTGCTGTCAGCAGACAGAACAGATGCAGAAGACCTAGTCGGTTAGCAACGCATCACAGGACTTTTTTCCTAACTGGATTGGTCACCAAATCTTTCATATCTACACACACAAAGCATCCCGGCGATTTAAAAAGACTGTCTCCTAATTAGAAAAATTTTGGTATTTATTTATTTATCTGACAAACTTTCTCCCTCCTACCAACCCAGTTTTGTCTTCATTGTTCCTTGTTCTAAAAATAACTCCCATTCACATTCACAAGTCAGATGTTCCTCTCAGCATTGGCTTTGGCTGGGATGAAGCTTTTTAATATGAGAACAGAAAAGTAAAGGTGAATATAAAGTATAAATAACAAACGAATGCTGAAACTACATTCTGTGGGTATTGTAATGCAGATCAAAATAACCACAGTAACTACCCATCCTTGTAATCTTCAAATGTATTATTAAACAGAGAATACTGGTTCATTATCTGAAGCGAAAAGGAAAAAAAACCAACCAAGCAATCAGTTTTTGTTTTAAAAGGACATACCAGAGACATGGAACAAACCTAAAAAATGAAGGTAGAGCCCCCCAAAATTAAGAAAATACAATATATACAAATGAGCAAAATTGTATTCTAATTACACTATAAAAATTATTTATCATTTTTTCTTGATGCCTTTTCCAAATAGTCAGAAGCATTTTATTTAAATAATACCAATCCACCTTTTGCAAAGTTAACCTTGGAAAGAATGTCATTATAAGTTTTCAATAAAGGGCAAAAAAAAAAAAAATTGCCACTAAATTACTGTCTTAACACCCAAAGACAGGTCATTTCAAGACCAAATTCACATTAGTATGCAAGCACACACCTAGGAAACATATTTAAAGGAACAAAAGCTTTTCCTTATCAGGTCTTCTTTCACAAAAGTCGTTACAAGTGATTAAACCACCTGGTGGGCAAATAGTATACAGTGGAGGTTTTGAGAAGTTTTGAGGCTTTTTTGTTTTATTTGGGTTTGCCCTTTTTTTTTTTTTTTCTTGTATTAAAATAAAATTTAAAAAAAGACTCTAACTCCACCAGCCTCAAAGAAGCTTGCTTCAAAAAACCCAAAGAAATTAAAACCTACAGAAACACCTCTCCATTTGAAGTTTTATCTGAATTTGAAGATAATACTACTATTTCAATATGTGTGAGTACTACAACACATTTCCTCATATTTTACAGATTTGAGGTAAGAGTAAGTACAACACATACTAAAAATATTTGAATATGCTTATTTTAACACTTCATAGCTTGTTTTTTATTATGATACCATTATCAGAATCACTGAACAACACTAACCATGTTTAAACAAAAAGTGAGTTTTGCCACATTTTCTAGTTGAAAAAACCCTGTTAAATTTACACAGGCAAATAAATCAATTAAGGGAAACCCAAGTCAAGAAGACTAATCTCCAAAGTGGCTCAGACTGCATTAGGACCTTATAACTATTATAATAAACTGAAGGTCAGTAAAAAAAAAGATTCACATTCCAGAAAAATAAGGGGAAAAAAAAAACCACCCATCAATTCCTCTTAATATAAGCTTTCTCAAAATAGAGGATGAAAATTTGGAGTCTTCTAGAATGCAGCACCACAGAAGCAGCAGCAGCAACAATGTGTCAGATACCAAGGGCAATTGTAGCAAGAACTTTAAACTGAAAATCCCGAAGTAAACATTGTGTTCAGTGCAAATCCACTGCAGAGAAAGTAAAGCAACACAGCAATTAACTTCGGCTATTACAACAGATGCCCTCATGCGGAGCAACCTGGAACACCTTCAGGTAGGGGAACTTAGTCTGCCATCTAAATTACGGCAAATATATTTACGAGATATATTAAAGTGCCCATATCCATTTGTAAAACATGTAAACAGCTTTCCAGTGAAAAAACTAAAAGAGGGTATATTTAGACCAGATAGAAACAAGAAAATTTTTACGAGTGTGGTTAAACACTGGCAAAGGTTGCCCACAGCAGTGGTAGGTGCCCCACATCCCTGGAAACACTGAAGGTTAGGCTGGATTGGGCTCTGAGCAGCCTGATCGAGTTGAAGATGCCCCTGCTCAACACAGGGGGGTTGGACTACATGACCTTTAAAGGTCCCTTCCAACCCAAACTCTTCTATGAAACATAAAATACAGCCACAAAGCCACAAATTTTATTTAGTGTTCTCATCTAAAAGCAGCAAAAATCACCTTGAAAACAGAGTCAGGCAAAAGCAACGAAGACTAGAATATTATCTTTTGCACAAGATCATACGCTTATCTCCAACACTAACTGCACTACTGAATGGATACTAATGAAGAGTTCATCTGTACACGAGAAAAAACACTCTGGGAGTAACACCCATTCACGTACCATTTGTTTTACCTAAACAAAAATTTAAGTTCTGTTTAAATTATACTGAAACCAGGTGGTGGTGCGGAAAACAAGCTATTCTGATTTTTATCTGCTTTTGATTATTTATGCTTAAAAATATCTCAATGATCAAAATTTTTATCCCATATGGCATGAAATAAAATTACTACATCATCATAGTTCAGAGTTCGGTAGCTTAAAAATTATAAAATCTGGTGGCTGTAGATTTAAAGCAACTTTTTTAACAGAAAGAAAAAGTGAGGCACCTTTGTGCTTCAAATGGCAAAGTTCCAAGTGATCTCCAGGTTGAAAGGCACGTACTTGTACATTACAATTCAGGGGGACAGTTCTGCTACAGGGAAACCAGTAGAAAGAACTACCTTTAGTAAAGATGAAAGGAAACTGAAGATTCAGTTATATAATTACGAAGGCTATCAGTCTGCCATCCAGTACCTACTATTTGAAGGTTGAGGTGGATCAGAGCAAGGCTGAACATGAACCCTGCAACCAGGCTTGGAGCGCTGGAGAGACTTAAAGAGACAGAGAAAACTACTGAAATTCATAAAATACTACTCCCTGTGTATCCTTTCCCATTACACTATGAATTTAAGCTGTAGTGGAAAAATAATTTTCCATTTCTAAACTTGGTATCTCTAATTCTATATTAGAACAGATGAAGTTCTAGTTTTTATTTTATTTCTCAAAAGACTCCAAACCCCCTATTGCAAAACTTCAGTGATTAAAAGTTTTTGTGATTATTATGTTCAGTTTTCCTCTCCTGTTTATTTCAACCTCAAGATGCATTCTTGGGTCTTGTCTTTAACTACATGTTAAGCTCTTTGATAAGGAAACTGTTTTTGCTACATTGACAGCCTCTAGGTGTTGTTATAAAATAAGTTATAAAGAAGTAATGTTTGAAACCATGCTACAGTACAGGTTCTTTGCATGAACAGAATTGCTGTGGTAAAATATGAGTCTTCAGGTAAACGTCTCACCAGATGACTTGGGAAAAAACTTCAAAAACATTACTAGGCAATTTGATTCATGCCTGGGAACAGGATGTGGTAATTTTTAATTATTTTTTTTCTAATACTAAAAAATGCTGTTTCAATGCCTGCCTCCATAATGACTTTAAAAAATAAAATTGACGAATAGTTTCAATTGCAATTTCAATCTAGTGGTGTCCATTTAATAGTTAAAAGATACTTTAAATCTCACATAATATCACGACTATTCTCATAACAAAGAAGTTTGTCTGAACATTCATACTTTAAACACATACGTAACCTGTACTTGTTCTATACATCCACCACCACCAATATACTGCCAAAACATACTCAACCAAGCACGCTTAAATAGTATTTTCATCAAAAGCTTTAGTATTTAAAATAAAAGCCCAATGAAAGAATGCCACAGCCTAGCACCCATTATTATTCTGGCAAAAACGTCTCTAAATTAAATAGAAGAGTTTTCTACTGAAAGCTATAAGCTACCTTGAGGGGGAAAAAAAGAAAAAAAAAAAAAAAAAAAAAAAGACTAGTATTCACAACTATACACTATAATCTAAAGTGAAGCATCAACCAGATTAGAAGGTTGTGTATCAATGGAAAAATATTTAAACATAAATAGGAAATGGCAGGTGCATAGCCCTTCTCCTAGGCAGACTGTTTCACAAGTGCCCATAATGCTTCTCGCTGGTATGCTGACTCTTGCATGGCAGATTCCCATGGCAATAAAAGCATGTCTGGATATGCAAGTGACCCAAAAGAGGACTTGAAAAACAGGTCTTGAGAAAAGGGAGATGCATCTAAACAATAAACAATGTTGGCAGGCCTACCAAAGGAAAGGTAATAACAAAAGCTCATAATCCTGGTTTTCATCTTTCATGTGTTTCTCTGCCCTTTGAGCCTTCTGCTTTAATTCTAGAATGGAGCATGTGTGGGGAAGAAAGGGGAAAAAAGAGGGAAGAAAATGCCTTTGGCAAAGGGCACAAAGGGTGGGTGAGGGAGGAGAGGAAGCTACTCCAAGGAGTCACAGAAGACGACAGTGAAAGGCTAGCATACAGGGATGTTCTGGAATGAGAGAAAAGAGGAAAACAAAAATCTAAGAAGATGCTTCAGACATGAGCAGTGTGCTCATCATGAGATTTGAGATTTATATTAGCTTACCAAAAAAAATACAGACTTACAGCACACAAAAGTCAATATTTGCATAACTGACTTTCCTGTATCTCATAGATCTAGTTACTTGTACAAACAGTCTTGTAACACTAAGGGAAATAAAAGTAATTTGGGAGATCTGAACACAAAAGCCTCCTCCTGGGAAACCAATATTATTTATTTCCTGTAAAAGTAAAAAAAAAAAAAAAAAACAAAACAAAACAAAACAAAACACCAAAAACTAAGAAAATAAAGGCTGGCAACAGTAATAGGGCATACCACGTCTCAGAGGAGTAAAAAGAACTTCCCAAGTTCAGCTATAACTGGTGATGGAGGCTGCTAGGGAGCTTCCAAGGTGAAAGACTCTTCAAATCGAAGATTTAACAGCTGACTCTTGTTTGCAGTAAGCAAGTTGTACAAAACCATAGACGTAGAATGGCAGGCCTAAATATTGGTAGTCAAGAAACCAGAACTGAATGGGTGCATATTGAGACATTTCATCATCCACCACAGGCAGTCATCACAAAGCACCAGCAAACTGACGCTGTGCCTAACCCAGCACACACAACCAGAGAAGCTACTGCCCAACACATAGGGAGACAATGTTCAAGATGACAGTTTTAATTGCAGCATATGATTTCTTTTGACTTACATGTTATTTGTGCTTTTCTAACATTAGAAGAGTAATCTCCATTTTTCTTTGTAACACAGGCAGAATGGGGAATATGCTATTTACTCAGATAAAAAGTCAGAAATAATTCTTGAAATCTTTTTTGGATGATATAATTTTCTTCGCTGCTGATGCTGCATACTAAACTAATTTAAATGCAAGTTTGACACTTACACCTCTCGTGGTGCTAGATATGCATTTCTTATTCCTATCTATTCATATCCCAAAAAACTCAACCCAGCCAACCCCAAACCACCATAACACCAATTTACAGACCTGTCTACCTGCTGCTAGAAACATTTTCATAATGTGGAGAAAACATCCCTTCTGCCCCCAACTAAAAGACAACCAAGTAATGTAAGAGTCTCCATCTTGAGCTGGAATTTCAAACATGGATGTTAAATGCATTTCATAGTCTACTTGCATTCATTTTTCAACTGATCAAAATACCTAGTAGTTTAGAGTAACTCCATTTCTCTGCTGGCAAGCTCATTTTTTTTTTTGTTAAAAGCAAAATACTTTCAAGACAATTTGCACAACAGCATTTTGCAATAAATCGCATTTAAAGTGTTGGGGTTTTTTTCCCACTGCAAGGTATTTACTAGACTGCAGTAATCCTCTGAGCACTTTTAAAGCTTGAAACACACCTTCTCTTGAATGCTATGAGTCAGTTTTAATGACAGTGTTATGTTCTATTGCTCTGTAGCTTATGCAAGAGAATGAATTTGCATTAAGTACCCAACTTTAGAAGCCACCTTCTCTTCTCCATTGTTAACACTGAATAATGGTAAAAAATAGGCCATATTCCCTGCATGCTTTCTTATTGTTTTAAAAGAATAAATCTAATTAGCTGTCTGCACTGTAAAATGGACATGAAATTTGTTGTTGTCACCTTATGGATATGTACTTTTTTTTTTTTTCCCCCAGAAAGCCAGTCCACTGAAAAATTATGAAGAGTAATGGCAGTTTCATATTTAGTAAAATTCCAAAATTTTTGCCAGTGTTTTGTCAAGTGTTACCCAATCAGTGCTATTCTTCTCCCTTACCCTGCTTGCGGGCAATAAGAATACCTTTAAAATGTCTTAATCTGGAAGAAAACTAATAGTTAACTTCAGGAGGAGGAAAATAAAGGAGCACAACATGCTAATTCAAGGAAGAAAAAAAAAAAAAGGGAGTAAAAATTATCAACTGGTTTATAGATTAGTTTTTCAAGAAAGTCACTGCTGTCATTGGGGGGAATATACAATAGCTTTGCCTTTTTCTAGAACCTCAATGAGAAAAAGTTAAGTGTTAAGGCCAAAGTGTTCTTGCAGTCATGGGGTTTTCAGTCCAAACAATGTTTCTGATCTAAGCATGCTTTTCTTTCATTTGCTTTGTCCCCTCATTCAAAATCCCCCACCCCCCAGAATAGTACATTACTTATGTTGGGACTTTTACTTTTTTTTTCCAGTTGAAAACATGATTATACTTTGCTCAGCTTGACCAAATAAGAGTTTAGCCAATTTGTTTCTAGAAATGTGACTGGGAACTTTTGTAACTGGTTCTCATGAAACAGCTCAAACCCCTCACAAATACACCTAAAAGTAGGTATAAAAAGTAAATTTTTTTAAATCTCTCTCTCTATATATACACACACAGAAAATGTACATGTGCCTCCACCTACTTCTAATGACAGCGGACAAATCTTCCTCCCATTAAATTTATTTTTTAGAACTTCAGTTAAATGATCACCTTTCTTTATTGAAAATGAATATAAATAAATTGGATCACCTTTTCTACCCCACCTTCTAGAAATGAATTATATACAACTCAAAAGTTTCCTCCAAATCAAAGCTTACTCTTTTTAGCACTTTTAAACACATCTCAAGTTGGCAAAACAAGAAAGAGAGAATTATTTCATATTTTTAGTGCAAGTTCACAAGTTATGAAGAAATGGTCTGATGGATATCTTCCTCTGTGGTTGGAAGATCTGATATAAAAGGCTGTCATTACAGTACAAAAAGACACTTTTTCAGTACACAAAAAGCACCAAGAAAATGAAAACCAAGAGAAAACCAGATCCTACACACACCTGTGGACTGGAAGACTGATACATACAACCACTTTCTGAAAGTTGTACATGGAAAACGCTTGTAAAACAAAGCAACGCTTCAGCCTGAATAAACAATACATTTATAAAAACTGTAAAGATAGCATCTTATGAATTACAGATACACAGATCGCACCATGATCTGCTAGAATCTGAGTAGTAGGTAAGAGATTTGCCCAGTATATTGCAGAACAATATTTAATTTTATGAAGAAACCAGTAAGGAAAACGTCAACTGCCTCCAGCACCAAAAGTGGCATTTTTTTTCAAAATCTGAAGTCTGTCATTACTGCCTTGAGATGTGAAAGCAAATTATACTGCCATTTTTATTAATTTGCAATTAAAAACAGAGATGCAAAAATCTAATACCATTCTCATCTTGTTTGGGGGTGTGAGGAGGAGGTATCAGCCCTTCACTTTTACTTATGTAAAAGCAAGCCTTCTCCTGTGTTTTTTTTTTCCCCTTAGAAAAATTTCTCCTTATAGTTCTTGAATCTGCTCCAATAATAAGCTCTCAATTCACTTCAGAAATACATTCTAGCTCTTTAAGTTCAATTAATTGGGAATGGGGGGTGAGGCAATCCATCAGCACATTTTCCAACTATTAGAGACCTGTTCTTTGGCAAGCTGAGAACTTGGCCAACTGAGAACTTAAGTTACTTTGTACCCTTAGCTCCCGTGGTGGTGAAATGCAATGATCTTACTTCTAATTCACACTGTAAGCAGCAGTAGCAGCTAAGAAACACTGGAAATTGAACATGTAATGTGGTTAACTTCAGGCATTGTGAAGCAGACACTACCCTATAGACCCAAAATACTTCATTCAAGATTCACAGATTTTCATATTGCAAACAAAACCAACTATTTTACGTCTGCTGAAAGAAATGCTGATAGACTTTTTCTAAAAAAGGTTAATTTGTGTTTAGTACATAGTTTTATTAATAATTTGTTAATTTTAGAAGGGAGTATCAAATGTCATTATTAGGAAGACATATATTTGCACCGAAAACCTGAAGCAATGACATTTTATAATACTTAATTCCAAAAACAGAAGTACAAGATTTTTTATCTTTACCTACTTTTTAAATGCACCATGCCATCAAAAATAGTTTGCATCCTCTTCTTTTGTAGGAGAAAAGGGGAATCCCCTCCCCATACACACTCTACACAGGCAAGCTCTCCCCAAGCTGTTTGTAAGCTTGTGTCTACTTCCTCAGCAAACATGCTGAAATGAATGTTTAGTAACAATAAAAAGGAGAAATAGTATTTAACCCCATTTCAAGCATCCAATTAAAAAGTGGCAAACCATTAAACTTTCAAAGTTCAACAATTCAAGAAACTGTAAGTTTAGGCACAATACAACACCTAGTTGTAACAGGGGTATACTCAAGTACCCATTAGGCAAATGTAATTCATACAAAAACCCAGATGCAATTTAATTTATGTCCTTTTAAGCAGTTCTTCACCCAGTTTAAATGTATCCAACTTAGTTTATGTAAACTGTTTGGACACTGAATGTGCCAGCTTGAATTTGGCAAGAAAAACATGCTTTTAATACGTAATGACTGATTTTTATTTTTTTTTAATTTCTAACCTAATTAATTAAAAATAAGTTTTGTGATGGTAGATTCACACTAAACAAAACATCAAAATTTTCATCAATAACACTTATACAATATTTAAAGGTATCAATATTTTATATAAAACTGCTAGTAAAGTAAAATCTGTCCAGTATTGAAAATACTTTTTATAGTGAGATTAAACTATTTGGTAAAAGCCTACAAGCCAAAGCCACCACAATATAAAGCATCAGCCACTGGTATTGTGCTCCATTCACAGGTGTTGAACCATAGCATTCACTATCCCTACCAGCAAGCTACCTACTGGAAAAGTAAGGACCCCAGCACCAACTCTCACCAGAGTATATGACAGTGTTGATCTCAAAACACCATTTCTCCTGATGCAGAGCTTCAAGTACAAATAAAAAGTATAAACCAAACCACCCCCCAAAACCCCCACAAGATTACTTCTTCACTTTTTCTTGTAGATCTAATCCAAATCGT
Organism: Pedionomus torquatus; assembly: GCA_013398155.1. NCBI lineage: Eukaryota > Metazoa > Chordata > Aves > Charadriiformes > Pedionomidae > Pedionomus > Pedionomus torquatus. The sequence continues at coordinate 61,901 of VZRU01018379.1, read as the reverse complement.
TTTTTGAAGTGAGAATCATTTTTCATCCTAAAAAAAAAAAAAAAAAAAAAAAAAAAAAAAANCACCAACCCTGCACATAACTCTGCAAGAGTCCTGTTCTGGGTTGAGCAACACAGGATTAACTTTTCTTCTAATGCTGGGGGAAAGTGTAGTTTTAGAAGACTTCACTGTCTGAATTCATGCAAATATTTACTTTATAGCCACCTACAGTATGTGGGATTCAAGGTCTTAGTGTTTTTGAGCTTTGCCAGGTGCAGGGAGAAGGAGGAGCAGTTCCTAGGCACTTCACCCAGGCTGGCCAACAGGATTATTTCATACCATGAACATCACATCCAATATAAATTAAAAATGTTTCCTGCATAGTTCTCTCTCCCTTGATGGTGGCAGTCCAGACAACTCCTTGCCCATGTTCCAAACCCCTGAGGCCTTCTTTTCCTTGTGAAGCTGTTGCGCTTACAGTGTCCAACACTTGTTGTCCACTGCTGGGAGTGTACAATTTCCTATTGATATAATTGGCTGAGTATAATTCTTGTACATCTTATATCAGTATTGGAATTAATACTGGTTCTTTAGTATTGTTATTAAATATTTTGTTTTATTCTATCTATTTATATTTCAACCCTCATATTTCTTTGTGTTTCCCGATTCCCCCTTCTGGGTGGGGAGGGGTCACTGGGTGATAAAATAATTGTCGAAACAACGATAAGTTGTTACAGGTTTTCTCAAGCCATAACAAGACCACAGAACTGAAGAGCAAAGCACAGCTGCATCTATTAAAATCCATGCACAAATTAAGCCAAAACCTTGACAAGCCTTCAGTTAACACCAACCAGTTTCACATAGCAACTTGAGACAACAGGAAATAAGCATAGGAGACACTAGTCCTCTCCATTGCCTTCTCCACTAGACACCCAGGGCCTCAGTTCCAGCATTCTACTAGGGCTCCAACCTCCTCGTCAAAAAGACTTGCTGCAGGCAGGAAAACCAGCTTCATAAACCTAGCTCAGAGGAGCTATACAATCTTAATATTTCCCCCCAAAGTTACTTTAGAAGTAAAATATAAACAGAAGTTTGGGGTGGTGGGAGTATAACAGCAGTAGAGTTTTACAGCACCTTTAGAGATACTGTTCAATCTAATCTCACATCATTAGGCCACAACATAAAATAATCCATCATTTCAATAAGATAGTGATGCACAGCTATTTTCCCACAGCAAATCAGGAAAGTCTTTCTAGTTCTGTGCACACGTAGGTACAAGAAAAGGAAAGAGACCACACCAGAGATGTCAATCTGCCAACAACATCTTCACTAGAAGTAAGAAGCATCTATGCTCGTACTTGTAACCACAATAGTGAGCTTCAACCACTCATCTCATCTGAAAAGAGAGCTCAGATAAGAATTTTTACAGCTGGAAGGCAGGAATCAGCATTTGCTAAAGGCTTGGCTTCCAGAATAGCTACACATATACCAAGCTTCTCTTTCAACTAAGATCAGTGTGCCTTTCAACCCTCAGGTTATTTGGCATTACTGTGTAAGCCAGCTACACTAAAACGTACTGCCTTAATTAAAAACACTCACCTTTAAAATATGTAATTCAATTCACTGTTCAATCATTATTGAAGCTGAAAATACCAGCTTTCATATAAGAAAACTCTTGACACCCCATAACTTGTCAGACAGTAGAAGCACAGATGCAAGAAGCTCTAGAAACACACCACTTGTCATTTATACACTATATATATAAATATATACATCTGTTTATAAAAATAACATATACATACACTATATAGTATACATAGTTATAAAGAAAAATAATAGGAGAGAGAATATAAAGAAGCATTTGTCTCTGAGTATGTCTGGATGACACACCAATAACCACACCCAGACTGTGAAAAAAGAACTGGTTTCCAGAAGTGAGCAGCAGAACTATGAAGACAAAGGTGCAACAGATTAGAATCACAGAATAATTCTGGCTGGAAAGGTTCAGAGGAGATGCCTGGGCTGCTCTTGCTCAAAAGAGGAGATAGGCATTCAATCAGGTTCCTCAGGACTTAGCCTATAATCCTTATTAGGGTTATACAGCACTTCTAACAAGACAATCTTGAACAACATGATGACAGAAGTGCTTTGACCGTAGTATTTGAATTTAAAAAAAAAAATAATAATCGTGTACCACATTTACAGCCAAATCAGTAAAAACAAGAAAACAACATACACAAAACCTGAATCAACAAATTGAAGAGTGCAAGGATGAACAGATAACTATTCAACAGTCCTAAGGGAGCTTCTGTACTGAATATTCTTTTACTCACACATTTACATGTAACAAAAAGTTCATTCAACTGCCAGAAGTTTGTTGCATTTTTTTTTTTGTTGCCTGGTAGTTTTTAATTGTTGGCACTATCCTCCAATATCACTCCAACCTATTACAATGTTCCTACGCTAAGAAAACTGTAGTCTAGGAAAGTACTTCTAAGTTTCATTCCATCTCCTCCTCTTAAAAAACTTCTCTAATGGCACTTAATAAGTCTGGAAAAATCTCTAAAGAAAAATCAAGCTTTTCTTCTCTGCATTGAGCTGAAATGGAATTTCATCTATTTTTTTTTAGCGTCATTCTGGCCTACTAGCTTCTTTTTTGCACTCAGGTAAGGCATCTGTAGTCATCTGTGAACCTCTCCAAGCCTGTAAAACAAGATGCAGAAAGGAAAGGTGCTTATCAATCCCCAGAACTACCATTTTGAAAAACCACGTGCTTATCCTTGCTTTCTCCTGTTTAAATGAGCTCAGTACACAACAAACATGTTCCAGAAGAAGCTAGAGGCCACATGAGCTGAATAACCAAACAAGATCACCTGAGATCATGAGGTGCTTTCTCAAATGTTCCCCCATTGCTGGCAATTTTTCCATAGAACTCACAGCTCAATTCATCTGAACAAACCACAACAGAAATGGATGACTGGAAATTCCGCATGCAAGATTTTATAAAGCCTGTACTTTCTCCAGACCCAAGAAAAATAATCTGCCTTTAGTATTTTCACATTGTTTGACCCAAAAAAGTAAAATTTTTTTAAGGTAGTATTTTTGTCTACATGAAAGAACTTTTAAGAATTGTATTCTACAAGAACTTCATCAGTAGCCAGAACAACAGCTGTAATGAGGGACTACAGTCAACTAAATTAAATAGGTACAGTAGGCAAACGGCATTGACAAAGTTTCTTTTCAAGAGAACAGATGATATTTTGCAAGACATATGGTATTTATTTTTAGACATTAGTCATACAATACTACATATTTTATTTTTCTTGAAAATAGCACAGTATTCTATGTTGAGGTGCTTTGCTGATATTAATTTTGCTCATCTTAACATTTATTTTCACTCTTACAAAAGGTTTGACTTCGTTTTTCAAACCATTAACATACTATACATGGAAGGAAATATTCGGTATGCAGTGCACCTTTTAAAAAACAAAGTCTTCACAAAAAAGCAATACTGAATTCAAACACAGAAGGGGAAATAAAACCACCATATGCAAACACATGCTGGTTTTTGAGTATCTATTATCTTTTCAATCAAATCTCCCCAAAATCTCATTAAGCATGAAATGGATAACTGGCTTTGGGTTGCTGCAATGACTGTCAGGCCAGTACAGTGCAGGCTGAAAGCTGTAAAATAGTACAAGCAACAGATTCCATCTGGACTTCAATATATCCTTGCTGACTTCATCTAAGCAAAAAGCTCCAAGACCTTACAATTTTTAATATTCCAACTTCTTATGAGAAAACATACGAAGGAATATATCCCCTACTGGTTACTCCCCTCAAACTTCAGTTCATATGGGTTTTGATTCAAATCTATACATAAGCCTTCCAGTCATTTCAAGGATAACTCAAAGTTTAACTGAGAGTTAATACTAATAAATAATGTAACATAGATTCTTCAGGTGAAGTTAAGTAATATCTATGCAAATTTGGTATAATTTATTTTCACATCTTCACCTTTGTTATTCCCCCTCCTCCTTCCCTAACGTATTTTCCAATTGAAGTAATTCCGGGCTCTACTACACAAAAACTTCCATCTGGCATCAAAAATACAGACCTACATTATCTAATCCCTAAAGGAAAAAAAGTAATAATAATCCCCACCTAAAAAGTCCTCATTCTGATTCAAAGAAGAAAATCTAACAAAAATTTATGAACCTTGCAGACACAGAAAATTTAGTTTGTTGGTTTGTAAAAGCGGTATTTGCAGGGGTCAGCCCCCTCAAAGAGAAGATAACAGAAGTTGGCCAAGGCCTCATCATTAAAACAGTCTCTACCATGGTAAGCCCAGCATGTGTTCGAAAAAGTAAAACACAGTAATATTATTTTATGGGGTTTGAGGAGGGATTTGCTTTCCCTGAGGTAAGAGTTATAGAAACCTGTACAGTACACTAGGCTTTTTTGTTTGAGTTTATAGAAGCACACAGAACTGAAAACCAAAGCTAATAAAAATAAAAGTGCCCACAAATATTTGTGAGACAATCATAAAATGTTTTAGAATACAATCAGATACTCAATTCTAGTTGCTACTGATCCAAATAAAATCATCAGCAAATCCAAGTATCCATACCTGATGACAATTCTCTGTTTCTACTACCTTGATTGCTCCAGGCTCAAAGTGCAGTTCTCCTAGTATAGGTTTTTAGACTAGCTCATTTTGGTTTTATATATATTTAAAACACGTATTTCCTCCTTTGCAATATATCTACTATAATTATTTTTTATTCTACTCCAGAAACTTTTACACAATGAAGATAGTGGGCTTTTTTTCCCCTTGAAGTTTTGCTCTCCCTTTAGGTGACAATCACAGCAAGCTCAAGGTGACACTTTGCCATCTGGATCCCACATTTCCAGATTAACAATGCCTTGTCACACAATCACACAATGACTCCAAGAGAAGAGACCACAGCTTTTACAGAATCCTGCCACTGTTTTCTCTTGCGAGATGACTATCCCAGTCTCATGTGACTCTGAAGCCAATTCATAGATCAAGCTACCTAGAATCCATGAATTCTCACATATCTCTTAACCCAGCATAAGTTAACATTCAATATTTCAACACTATAAATTCATTCAAGATTGTCTTCTAACTTTGTATCTATTAGAAGTCACTAAGTCTCCACTGCAGCATTAACAAATTAGTAGCATTTTTTTCAATATCATGATAATAGAAATGGTTAGATTATACCTTTAAAAAAAAAAATAAAATTGGAGTATTTGTGTTCTGATGCAATGCTGTTTAGCTTGAACAAAGACTGAGAAAGACAGAAGTACTTTCAAAAAAAGGCAGTAAATGCACTTAGTTTTAACAGCTACAGAAGTGTTTGTCATGTCACATACTTAAACCTAGCATATCATTACCCTGTACTGTTTAATTCAGTGTCTATGGGTACTTAGGATAGATCATTAAGGTGCAGTGATCAGTGAACTGGAGCAGCAAAAAGAAGGCATAACATTTGATCAGCACGCCCATAAAACTATACAGGAATACACATCCATGCAGTACCCATCCCTCCCTCCCTATTGTAAGAGATAACTTCATTCTAGCAGCTGAGGTACAATGTTACGTTCAATAAACACATTGAAGCATTATGAAAGATCCTGAAAAGATGGACACATTCTATTTTCTAAAAAACTCTACAACATTCAAGAAAGTGGACGTTTATCTTTTCCTCATTTATGGAAAGTTATTTAAACATTTGCAAAAACATGTAGTGGACCTCCACTCATTTAATTAAAAAAAAAAAGCATAAATACCCTAATACAGGCAAGCTACTACGGAAGAGGCAAGTTTCCTGAAAATCATCTAAGAAAATTACAATACAAAACAGATACTCAAGAGTAAACCTACACCTTAAGCTCTGTCTCCATGTCAAGTTCAATCAATTTTCTACACTCCTCATGTTTTTCATCTTTGGATCCAGGTGACTGCTAAATTCCAAACAGTACTAAGCACATTCAAAGAGGATTTATATA
>VZRU01018379.1:43200-55826 GCA_013398155.1 Pedionomus torquatus | reverse complement strand
AGTATATGAACCCTGCCCAGACTTTTACTATTATTTGAGAAAACTTGACCCTTCAATTCCTTATTAAACACTGTAACAGCACTGAAGGTGTTTAAAAAAAAACTTATTTTTTTCTTCTGAATTAGCTTCTTTCTCAACAATTAACTCTTTTGGCTTGAATTAAACAAGAGTCAGAATCAAACCACATGCAAATCCACAGTATAATCAGGCCGAGGCAGTCATCCAGAATAGGGAGGGTGGAGAGAAGGCAAGAAAATAGCCAAACCAGGCACAGTTGGCAAAACTTGCAAGCACTTCAAAAGCTGGGTTTTAAAGGGGAAGCTTTGGGAGCCTTAATTATAGACAGTAGTTCCAGACCTGTCTGTTAAAAAAAAAAACACCACCAATCACTCCCCCAACCCCAAAACCTAGTAAGACTAGATGTTTCAATTTTTTTGTGTGTGTGTGCATTTGGTAAAGAAACATTTTTTATTAAGCTCAGAAACTCTCATATACATCAGCATCTATTCTAAACTAATAGATCTCATTTTATCTCCAAATCTATATATATCACAGGACACAAGTACTGTTACAGTATTCAGTTATCAAATTTACATATTTCAGGCTGATAACCATGATATTGATGAAGGCTTTGTTCCATTCAGAGCAGAGATCTGAGACAAAGGGATTGGTTCACTAAGATGTATATAGTGTGGAACTGGTGGTTCCTTCACTGTTACTGACAAATACAACTGACACTGCAAGATAAACAAAAGACTACTTTCAATGTATATTCTTTGATTTTTAAAATAAAAATAGCTCCTAAAATGAGCCTAAGGACTGCAAATAATAAACAGAGCAGCAAGTGGTCTGGAAAAAACAAAACAAAACAAAACAAAAAACCCAACAAAACTCCAAAAGAACTAAAAACCCCCACACCTTCCCACAAACACTGATTCAGGCTCTGGGCTTTTTATTTGAGTTTTTTTTTCCTGTTTTTCGGATTCCTTAAACTTTCTCCTGTAAGTTTAAGACCATATGAAGAAGCCCATATCAGTTACCAAAGCATTTCTTTCCTGCATAAAACTGCTTCCTCTGGAATTTCACTTAGTGATATCAAACAAACCAGAGGTTAAATCAAAAGAGCAGGTCACGGAAAATCATGGATACACTAGACTACTGCTAAACATAATAAAGGGAAGAGACCTGCAATCAAGAACAGATTAATTGCTGCCGATGCAAAAGGAATCATTGAAGTACAGAAGAACTGTAACATAACAAAGCTCCGTGCAACAGGGAAAAAAAAAAAAAAAAAGATAATGGGCTAAAAAAGGAAAGGCAATTACCCAAGGAAAGTGTGTCAAATCATACATATTAGGTGGGGGTACCACTCCCTTCTGAAGTACTGCAATTCATTAGTTATTGCACGGGTATAATTTCTTTACCACAAAACTTAGATCAGCAAACTGATAGAGACTTAAAACAGATATGGATGTAATTTAAGTTGAAGACTGCCAGTTGCTTACTCAGCAGGATATTTTCAGGACTACCTGAAGGGAACAGAAGTTTCATTAGTAAAACTAGCATTTTCTAGAATGATAACTGGGATAAAACCTCTCAAGCCCCAGACTTTTGTATAAGTTTTTATCATAGCTTCTTATTACTTGAACTTTCTAAAATGTTTTACGTTATTGTTTTTCTTTCTGTCACAACAGGAAAATAAAACTCTACAGCTCTACCTATTAAATCTTTAGTATTGTTTTCTACTAACTACAGACCCCAAACACTCTCATCAGAGCCTTCAAAACTGCTTTCTGGGTGATACTATGTTGACATTTCACTACCATAAAAATTATTAACAAATTCTGCTTCCTGTTTTAACACTGCAGATTAATATTGATAATTGGATTTATATAACTGCCAAGAAAATGGGTTTCAGTGTTCATTCACAAAACTTATTTCTCTTAAGGCTTAGCATCACTCACTGTATCCATGGGATCAGTAGGGACCACATAAGTACACCTAAGTCTCTACAGTAAATGAACAAGTTACAAAGAAATACTTAATTGTGACAACATTTTTCTAATAAAATTTAGAATTTCTACTTGTAATTATAAAACTCAAAGTTACCAAATTCAATTTTGGAAATACTTTTGTGTTCCTGTGAAGAAGGAAATGTTACAGTGCAAAACCAATTAAAGTTGTATTTGGGACCAGCATCCTCAGCAGTTAAATACTGTTTAAATATAGATCATGAAACCTGTTTTGCAACTTAGTTAAACTGCAATGAGAAACAGAAGCTTTGGAGAGAAGCAGATGACACTTGATCTTATACACCAGTTAATTACTGGCAATACTGTTTTCCATAAAAAACAAATTTTGGTAAAATCCTGAGTTTCATTTGTACTGTACTGTGTATCTGTTAGTTGCCATTTTCTTGGGCCATTACAATTTGGTAGGCAAATCAGTTTGCATCAGAGTGCAAAAGAATGCAGCAAGACTGCATTTCATTCAGATATTACTTTTTATAGAAGATCCTTCAGCATTCATATTTTTCTCTACATTGCTTTACCCCGAAAAAAAAATAAAAATTGAGAGATTCAAATAATCACCATCTTCTTCAAAATAAATACTGATTGTCCCACTTCTGCATGATATTCACCTTTAAAACTCAATATACAAGAATACTCAATCACCTCATTGATTTCAGTACTGAATATACTCATTTTACAGGCCAAATGATAAACTTCTGTCTTCTAAATAAATAAGACACTAATATTTCATTAACTTGGATATTGTCCATTATAAGAAACCAAACCACTGTTAAAAGGATTATGTCTCTAGCACAGGTGCTGAGCTTGGGTATACAGAGCAATAAAAACAGATTTTATAATATACATAATCTTATTCCCCTGAAGCAACTCTAGGACAGTCTTACTTAGGTCTAATTCATTGCTTTTATATATATTAAGCTCTTTTGCTGTATTAAATCCTCTTCCATGTGATCCAGTCCCATTCATCTTAATTTAGGGGATTATGCAGCAGAATTTAGGGATTATGCAGCAGAACATTGCAAGAATAAATAGACATCTAAACACATTCATAACGCAGCACTGCAAGCAGAATACTAGGCGTTGCTTCTATTCTGTTTGTGTGTATTTAGGAGGAACAGTAGATATGGCTAAGAAGGTTAACCGGTAAAAAAAGACTGCCTGAGAAAACTGACAGTTCCAGCATCGGCTGAAGAGTCCTGTGATTAAAAAGACACACCACTTGCAGGATGCTGCTGAGGTCACCTAGTTACTCAGACATGCAACACAAGCACCTGCAAACTAAGGATACTCCATAAACTCAGATGCTAGAAAGCATTAGTTAGCCTATTTCACACTGGTAGAATAACACCGGTGCTAAAGTGCTCTGCCCCTTGCAGTTTTTACAACAGCAAGAATGGTACCAGCAAGACATGAAAAATCCTGACAGCTTCAGATTAACAGGGGTTCCCAAATTCCCCTTTTTCCTTAAGCTCATGAATTGAGAAAAGATATTTATTCACTGTGCTCCACAACCTACCTGACACCATGGCAATCTCACCAAAAATAACACTGCTTTTTCATGACTAGAATCTTTAGCAACTCACACCTCCGAGATGAAAAATCAGCATGAAGAGCATGCTGCCATGGAATAACCCATTCGCTCTCATCATCATGATCATATCAATAAGATTGTGATGTTCCTCTTCTCATTTCTATATTTCAGAAGCTTAATCCACAGAAACGGAAAACAAACAGAGTTTACCAATGAATTAGAGAGGAACTGCTGAAGAGATAATTAACCAGCTGCAGGTTGAACATGGATTGGTGAGATTGAAAAGGATATGGTAGCAACTTGTGATCAGATTACAAGCTGCTGCTGAGCAATTTTGTTTACAACTGCATAAGGAACATCTGTGAGCCTCAGTTGTGGCTGAAAGAAAAAAAAAAAAAAAAAAGAAAAAAAAAGGCTCAGACATTCTCCTCAGTCAAAGCACTTTTAGAATACATGCAAAATTCACAGGGTTGATCTCAACTTGGAGAACAGAAACCCTTTTTCCTTTAAATTTGCAAACCAAATGAAGCATAACAACTGGTTCAGTAACATATAGATGTAGATACCTTTTCAAGGTCATTTGGAGAGACTTAAAGGATTTTTGAAGTTTTCATGTCCTATTTTAACAAATATCACTCAATAAATTTTGAAATTTAACTTTTGAAAATGCCTCTTCTTAGTAAAGATCCATAAACAGAATAATTAGAGCATTTTTGTTTAATTAAAAAAAAATAATAATCAAAAAGTCAAAGTTTTTTTTAATCAAAAACTTAAAAGCAGCATGCATTGCAACTACATGAGCCCTCAACCTGAGATGGTACAGCAGGAACTGCAGGAAGGCTCCTTGAGTCTTCAAGGTAGTTATGTGAGTCAACAAGCATTACTACTCTCCATACACTACATTAGGGTGCCAAGGAATTTGGACAGGTGACCAGAGGGGAATCTTATGTTTAAGTGTCTGATGGGAGGATGTAAAGAAGATGAAGTCAGATACTTCTTGGGGTGTCCCCGAGAGGAGAAGCAGCAAGAGGCATGAACTGACGCAAATGATGTTCTGTCTGAACACAAGAAAACACTGTAACAGTGAGGAGGGCTGAACACTGGAGTAGGTTGCTTTGAGAAGCTGCAGTATCTGTGTTGGAGAGATTAAAAAACATGACTGGACACACGGACTTTGGACAACCCCCTTGAGAAGGGGGTTTGGATGTCCAGAGGTACCTTCCAACCATAACTCCAAGTGTCAAAGAATCACAGAGTAGTTATCTCAAACTATAGTGCATGATGTGTCTGAAGGTATTACACAAGAACAGGAAGGAATTTCCTAAATTCAACAAGAGGAATGCAAAACTTCATTTTATCCTGTTTTGTTTTGTTTTATTTTGTTTTTTTTCTATAGTGTCCTGGTCCATGGTTAACTCCTACATTTTAATTTGCCATAATCTTCCTTAGCCCTAAGAAATTTCTTTGCTCCTGCCCAGCGTTCAAGGCAGCTAGCAGTTTTCTAAACATTGTTATCCACAGTCCCTTCAGATGTGCCTAAATTAAGACAGTACTTAAATTTAGTACTGCTAATCTTGGCTCAGATGCCTATTCTGCCAAAGGTGAATTGCCTGTTCTGCCTGTCAATGCAAAGTGAAGTGTCTCTTGAATTTTCAGATGGTGCCTTCATAGATTTTTATTTAAAAACAAACAAACAAACAAACAAAAACAAACAAACAAACAAAAAAACAAACAAAAAAAAACAAACAAACAAAAAAAAACAAACAAAAAAAAAAAACCAAAACACAAAGAAACCACAGCCAAAGTGAGAAAGTACATAAAGCAGATAGATATCTTAAGTAGCTTTGCTTCTATATTCCCTGTACATTAAATACACTAATATGTTTTGCTGTACCAGACAGGGCAGTTGATACTGCTGTACATACCACAACAGTAACAGCTAGTTTGGTAAACAGAAATTCACAAATGCCTGTGAATTTTAGGGATGGATCAACAACTGCAACTCTTGTTTTAAATGATCCATCACCAAAATGCTAATAAAACTAAAGCAACAGATTATCCATATACAATCCTTGTCAGAGGCACCTAAGAATGGAATTATTTCACTGGGCTAACTTCCTATATACAAAGAAGCTGTGCCATCTTCCTTTGGGATCACAGAACAGAGATGCGAGATGAACTTTAACTTCCCTTGAAGATGCTGCACACAGCCTGAAATGATTGTTCCAAGACATTCTAGGTTACCAGTCTGCCTCACCAGTGGATTATACCCTGTTTGTGATTTTATTTGTATAGCAAATTACTTATTAGCTGCTTAAATTCTCTGCTTCGTATTACAAAGAGAAGCCTGTCAAGTCTCAAAAGCCATGACAGAGCACTGTGGAGTCTTTAACTCAGAGAATACTAAGAGATAATGCTATAAAAAAACCCGCAGATTTACAAGCAGAACACCAATCAAACTGTGAAAGAAATGGTAAAAATGTGTCATCATCTCTGGTTCTTCTTCAGATTTTAGTCTTTTTAATTTGCTGTGGAGATGCAGAATGATGGGGAAAAGTTTACTACTTGGAAAACTGAAGAGGAGAAAAGGTTTCAATGAGAAGTTACTTAAACAGCCAGATTATGTATTTTCATCACCACAAAAACATCACACTTTTGTCTTTCCATGGATTGCTTAACTCTAAGCATACTTATGATTTCTCTGGAGTGTACCAGCATTCAAATTAGAAAGGCTAGCCTCCTATAATCAAGGAAGGATGACTGGCTTCTATTCTGTCCCCTACCCACCACAGTGAGTAAGCTAGGAATCCAGAGCAAATTGTTAGCTTACAAGGTCCCTTCTCTCTAATATCCCTCTCCCATTTCAGCATATGGGGACAAACAGCCTGGATCAGTAAAAGACACAGATCTAAGAAAAGAGATTTTAAGTTTATTAACTCTGTTTTGAAATTGATGCCTGCACTATTTGTCTTTTACAATTAGACTGCCAAGGCACAGTTCAAAGGCCATCAAATCACATCCATGTATCAAAGAACTGCTCATTATCGCTTCCCCATAGTGAGGCACTAGGGGAGGAAAAAGCACAAGTAAGCATTTCCATTCATAGACCTCACGTGCCTATTCGCAACAGGTAACACCACCTCAAATAAAACGATATAAAAGAGGAGAGCAAGATACTATTTGTGGTCCTCTTCTCAAGTACACAGTTTGAGTATAACTGGCATTGAAACCATCATTTCTGTGAGAAATGGGTTTAAAGTTTTGCTTCAGCTCCTTTGTATCCTTTGGTCAGGATGTACATCCTGAAAGGGGCCGAGAGATAGTAGAGTCTCATAGATCGGCCTTTCCTGATAAATCATCAATATCCTTGTGCTATTGAATATTATGTTTGCTCAGCAGAATGTTATCTGAGTAAAGGAAAGGAAGTTATCTGAGCAAAGGAAACAAATGGGGAAAAAGCAACCTTCAAAATAGGAACTTAAAAGAGTAGGGGAGTACCACCAGGGCCGAAGATAACCAGGATCGGACATAGCATCATCGGGGGGGATTATGAAGACTAAGTGGGCTAGGTCCATCTAGAAGACCACCTGATGAAGTAAACAGCCACCAGAGTGCTTGTAACTACTAATAATGGACAGCAGAAGGGGGCAAAAGACTGTGGGAGAACTTGTAGTCTAATCAATGGCATGTTTAGGATAATGACTTCTTGGAGTAGGGGTGTTAAGACCTTACAAGGTAAAAAGGTTAAATTCAATCTCCAATAGGTTAAGTGGTCGGGAAGGATGTGAGCTGTAACTTCTCAACCAATGAGAGGGGAGTCAGAAACAGAAGCGGCTGGGATAAAATGTATATAAAACTAAAAACGAAAACAGAGTTTGTGCATCTAGCCTGGAGATGCACCCAATTCAGCACTGTTTCATAAGTTTTTAATAAACCCCTTTTATACTTTTGTTTTTAACCTTTGCTTCAATGATTTTGTCTTCTCTTACATTCTACATGTAAGCTGGTGTTTCTCACACTTCTGAACTGCTTAAGGCTCTTTCATCACAGTGATTTAATCCATCATAATGGATTAAAAAATTCTCTCCTTTTCTCAGTTCCTGAACTTTTCAGTAGCCTCAAATTCCTCCATCCTGACAATAAAATGTGATCTACTGATGACATCCTCTTAATGCTGACAGTGTTTCAAAAAAATAAAATAATAAAAAAATTAGTGCACCCTGGTGCAGACACAATACAAAATAATGCAAGAACATATAGAGGTACCAATAAAAACCTCACATTATCATCTGCCCAAAACACATCACTTTTATTCCATGTTATAAATGCAGTTTATGCAGTATGCAAAAAAAACCTCATTTAAGAGCTAAACAACTTCAGTTAGGAATTCCTTAGCTAGAATTGCTTAATGAATTTTTTGAAGGCTGATACATTACTTCTCACTGTTAGAAAATGGAAAAAGTCTTGCTATCATGCCAAATCAGTCAAGTATTTGGAGGAGATGAACAAAAACACCTGGATCTTCCCATTTAAAAAAAAAAATTGTCATAAAACCAGTAATTCATGCAGTGAACAGCCAGGCATAAAACTCACATCTTAACCTTTGCTTAAGATTGGTACTTCCAAATATCTTAATAAAAAAGAAAAAAAAAGAAGTCTATTAAACACTTTCCAGTTAATGACTAGGAAAGGATATTGCAGTTTTTCCTCCTCTATTCACTTCTTATACTGGTTCTTCCATCTTCCTTGAGACTCGCTTTGTATTTTACGCAAGTCAAAGGGCTTTCTCACCGCTACAAAGTCAAATTTTAAATGAAGAAAGTAAAAATCTTATTTGTTACACTAGAAAAGTACCTGCCAAATACAGAATCAGACTAGGGAGCTAAGATACAATGAATATATATAGGCCATCAAGTTTTTCAGTATCTTTTAAAAATCCCTCCCCAGCCTACCCAACCAAGAATACAGGCACCATGTTCAAACATAGCTATAGATTTTTCCTAAGTGTAGGATCTGTGCCTTTAGAAGAAGGGGTGGAGGCTACTGAAACTTCTTTAGCTATCTTTAGAAGCTCCTACAGTTTATCCAATTTATTCTTTTTTTTAAACAAAAAGTAGGTCATTAACACTAAGACCTGCAGACCATAAGTAACTCAAAATTTGTGAAACTGATGACATAGTATGAGTCTATATGAAGTATTCTCATCTACCTAAAAAAAATTGATCCTTACTAAGATCCAATCCTCCAAGAACATTAAAACAGTTACACTAGTTTGACCACAGGTCTAGCAGATTCAGTATCAGAATTCTGACAACAGCCAAAAGGGAATACAGACTATAGCATAAGAATGTTGTAAGCATGTAAAGGCAATCCTGAATATTATCCCAAAGACCCTGCCCTATACAGACACCCCCAAACATCCTATCGTCCTCACTCTGTTCAAATCAGAGAATGTCTTCCTCAGATTTAGTTTTCAGTAGAGCCCTGTTCTGTGCACTTTGATGAAACACCTATTTAACAACACAGACAAAAAGCTTAAAAGGGCATCATTTGATGCTATAGTGACAATAGTATAGTTGTAACAAGACAAATAAATTAATACAAGAATAATTTACCAAATACAGATTAGCAAGTGAATACTCATGTGCTCATACTTGATGTTATTATCCTAATACACATATTACTTGATGGAGTTTTATAAACTAGTTTGTAGCAGACTAAGGCAGTTGATTATAGTAATTACTCCAGGACTTAAAATAAATTAGCCTTACCTTGTGGTAAAAAAGATATAGCTCTAGGGAACAGAACCAGCTAAAAACCAAACTGCCTTAGCTAACCAAGTCACAACAGTTAATCCAAAAATAATGATAATTCAGCCATACATTCAAAGTATTTTTTCTAAAAAAGTCACATTCATTATTAAAAGGCCATAAAGCACGTAGAACATTTTAAGAACCTTAACTGAGTTACATCCAAATGCCAACAAAAAAGGTTAAGATCTCAGGGAAACTAACAAAGAGCTATAGGATTCTTCACCTGCATTAGCTCACATGAAGCACAGAACAGTTAGAGCACTCTAGTTTTACCACATCTTCAGATTGCTTTCACTGAATATTGAAAATAGTGTGAAATGAGATCCCTCTGAAAGAACACTGGAACCTAGAAATTTCAAAGGTTATTAAGTTATAGCTGTTGTCACAGTTCATTTGTGTTCTTATGACTGCACCTAGTCAAGGGTGATCATTCTCATTTCATCAGTCAGCGCTGTTAAGCATAGCAATTCAGGTATACTGATGAATTAGAACTTTTACTCCAAAAAGGGAGGTCAATAGGGCAGGGAGAGAAGTGAAAATAGCACACACTGCACACTTGCAGAATTGCATCTGAAGTCAAAAGAATTCCCTTTTTTCCTTTCAACTGTTCCAAACTGAACAGATTTTAATATTGTGACATTCCCATTTAAGTTTACCGACAGAAACTAAACATTCCTTATCTGCTTTATGCCTTCAAAAATTAGTTTGCCCCTTTGGTTTCTGCAGATTTGTAATATCAAAAAAACAGTAACTGTCTTTCAACCTTTATCCTTCAAAATACTTATTTTATACTGATCTGAGAGCTATTAAATGGAATATCCCATTTAAGCAAGGAACCCTTACCACTAACATCACATTAGTATACAGCAGCAGTCCTATTTGTTGATCTTTGCCTCTTCATTTATTTTATCATTTTAAATGGAATTAGAACAGAAATTGAATAAGGTGTTTTTTCAGTACTTCAAGAAGTCTCAATCACTTGATATGTTCATCTCAGCATTCATTCCAAGTTGTAATAAATTGCTTTAATTTTAAAATTTTAGAAATAGTTTTTTATATTTAGAAATTGTAAGCAAAACATTAATGTCTTCATGAAAAGAAGATACATTTATTCTTTCTGGTTTAAAAGTAACTGTTTAATACAAAAACATAGAACAATATGGAGTTACCACTCTCAATATTTTCTGATCTCCTTCAATGTAGTTCCATCGATTAGCACAAAAACATATGACATTAACAACAGAATCCTATACTTACCACCAAATAAACTATCTGTGCCTTGTAGGAGTAGGTCCTAAACAATATACACATAATCTTCACTGTATCTGCCTTCAATAGGCAGAGTGAACAAGTGTTATACAAAGCCAGTTGCAGAAAATCATTGGTAAAGCACTAATATTGAAGATACTGACACATGATCTTACGCTGTAAAGCAAACCCTAGGGGCAGAACTAGTAAATTTTTATTCTCAAGCAAATAGTAGAAAGTAAGAGTTCATGTGTATGATCCAGACATGAAATACAACTTGACAAAAATCAGAATTAAAAGTATTAAATGATGATGATAGAAATCTCATAATACCACCACATATTAAGTTGTTAGCCCCAGGGAAGTGCAACAGAATAATAGTAGAGCTTCCCTACGTAAAAGACCACTAACAAAGCAGAACTTGCTACACCTAATACCCAGTAACAGAGCCTATTAAATAGTGTCAATTTTACATATACATATCAGTCTTCTAGAGGCGAATGAATTCTTGCATGTTTCCTTCTTTCAAAATACCTGATCAATGAATTATTGTCTCATCTGGGACAAGAAAACGAGCATCGGGTTTTCCAGGATATCAGCAAATATGACATTGTGGAATTGTTCTCGTTCAGTATTTTATTACCATCACCATTATGACTAAACTATCACATCTTTAAACAACAATAGTAAAAAACCCAAATTCAACTGTATATTGCAAATATCTAAACACAAGTATCAAAAAAGCAGCAGGAATAAAAGACAGTTAACTACTTTCAGTTTGTTTTGGTTTTTTTTCCATTCGACTAATAAAACATGATTCACCATCATTTTCAAAAGACTCTTTCTTAATATTACAATTCCCTAAAGAAGATCATCTTGCATTTATAAACTATACACATAGTATTTCTGCATCATGTAAGTGGACTATTTGTAAGAATCTAATTTGATACTGGATATTACAAAACTCACTGCAATTCTATTTAAGAGGAAAAAAAAAAAAGGGATGTAGCTTTCACTACAAGAGAACTTCAAGCTTCAGAGAAACAGAAATGGATCAAATTTACATGTGTATCTCTTGCTCTAGCGAAAATGATTGTATGCCATGCAGACTAACATTTTTTTCTATTTCAACTTGACACAGCATACAACTGTTCTTAACCACAAAGTTCTTAAATTTTATTGCTAAAATAAACACAGAAGTGTTGGGCTTGATATTCCACCAGAACTTTTTCCCCAAACAAGGCTTTTTAAAATTCCTCTCCCTAAGTCTAATGCAACATTTGCAGAAGTCGACGAAAAAATTTCAGAATTATAGAAGCCTAGGAAACATAATAACCCATGCTGGAAAATTCAAGAACTACAGAGATTAGCAAGATCTGCTTTTACACTCTGTTGTACAGATAGCTTAAAGATGTATTTCCCACTGTTGAAAAAGCAAATTAGCTTTATGTTCTGGAATTACAGTATTTGCAAAATGTGTTTATAGCTGTAAAACAGCAAAATACTTCCCTCTTCTCCCCTGATCTCACAAGCAATGCTTCCCTTCATGGTACTTTCACATTCTACCATCTCATTTGTTAATTACCACTTAAACCCAAGAATACACTACACGTGTATTTTAGAAGGAAGAGATACTCTTTAACTTCAATTGTTTTATTTTCTCATTTACAAGCGTACAACTGAACTGCAAAGCTAGAAATGTAAAGTTTGTGCAATTATGACTTAATTACTATCAGGCCTTTAGCCTTCAAGAGAAAAATACTAGCGAGACCATAGCAGGCTTTTGTGTCCTAATTAGATGAACAAAACTGTTAAATGTATGACCAAAAAAACAAAGCATTATGCAGCTGAACAATTCATATTAAATAATCAAGTTGTTGGGTTTTTTTCTCCACTTGAACAAATTATATAAAGGATAGCTCAGATTTTGAGGTGCCCAAAATTAACACCTTGCTTCTCACAGGAAACCACATTACTAAACAACACAGTGACAAAAAAAAA
>VZRU01018379.1:29827-43165 GCA_013398155.1 Pedionomus torquatus | reverse complement strand
AAAAAAAAAAAGCTTTACCTTTTTTAGAAGATTATTGTAACCTAAACTCCAGATAAACAAAAAATTTTGGAACACTAAAAAAACCACTTCTGGATTCAAGACTCCAACTTCATTTCATTATGGTGCTGGGGTTGTCATTCTCTTTGTAAACCAGGAAGAGTTAGGTAATAAATTTTAACCTCTCTCTGCACAGAGAATGTGGGTAGAGAAGAGCTGTGTGACCCAACTCCTAATATTGGATACATTTACATATTAAACATTCACCACTAATACAGTTGTTGGAAAAGCACTCCCAGTGCTGTGGTTAAAATTCACTAAATATACGTTATAATATCAAGGACAAAGTCTTAAGAAAAAATAAACTTAGCCAAGTCCTACAAGATCAGCTTATTCTCTAGAAAAAGGACTGCAATCCACGAATTCCCTTCAACAGAAATTCATCATATAGTCTTAATCCTGTCTGAAAGTCAATGGTCAAGGAATATGATATAGCTACAGTTTATAGTATTACCATATAATTAGCTGGGGGTGGGTTGGGGTGGTGGAGTGGGTGTCACGCTTGTTATTTTGCAAAACGTCTACTTGATGGTTATACTCTTTAAATATAAGAATATAAAAATGTGTCAAAGAACACACCTACCCCTTTGGTACCTTAAAGCTGCATAAACTATACGACATGAACAGTGGTGCCTGAAGGAACAAAGGCACCACCCTGAACAGAGCCAAGCAACGACAGTGAAAACCACACAGCAGGTTCAGATACAGCCTAGCACTTTTACAGTTTCTACCAAAAGGCAAACCTATGCTATAGATTTCTGTTTTCTCAAATCTTGCTCCAATTTGCATTTCTCTAACTTGTTTCACAAGCCTCTTAAAAGAAGACACGCAAAACAAGGCAATTAAATAGGCCCATTCGTGGAACTCAAAAGTACTGTTTCAGGACATGCTCAGCACAGCTCCTTATACAGTATAGATTATAAATACCACATCTATTTTGCTACTCTTTCCAAATTTAACATATTTTATTCACTTCACTGAATACCTTTGAACAATTGGTTAAAGTAATTTATACAGTAGCATACAATGTTTTATTACCTAGACCGTTGAAAGCATGAGGGCAATTTAAAAACACATATACTATGTTTACTTGATATCCCACAATTTTAGCAAAGTTTTAAACAAAAAGCTCTGACTACTTGTTCGCAAAAATTGACTCTCAAAAGTGCTGACAGAAGAGGTACAATTTTCAACATATAACAAGTGCAGGTAAATAATTCTTCATTATGTGGCAATTTAACTAATCAGTTTCAAACTACCCAAGGACCAAGTCCTATTTTCACCTAATCCTTCCTTTCTGAAAGGGAAGGTTCATATGTTAATAGTGTTTAGATTTCAACTGAGGTATGACGTGTTCACGGTATTTTAGAAACACGGTAACTTGAACCAAAAAAGAATCAGACAACGGCTGCACACTAGAACTCTTACTACTCTGGAATTTAGTCCAGTTGTTACCTTGACTTATATGCCACTTTTTTTAGTGCTCCAATCACAACTGTACCATATATAGCTAGCACTGGCACCTGCACAGTATTCTGTCACCCCACGATCAACCTCTTAACTTGAAATTAATTTGGAAACTTCATTTGTAGGTTTCTCCTTCAAGCAGATTACATTTCTCTTTGGTATTGCAGTGCAATTGCTCAACAGTTGCTTTCATCTTCCTTTTTATATTAGTTTGAGCTATGGTTTTCCTCCTCCAATGATTTGGTTTTGCTATTAATTAAACAGCAGTATTATTTTCCTCAATTGCAATTATTAGAAAGCGTCTTAATGAGTTATAACTATTCTAAGTCCGAGAAGCACAAGTTTATTCTGTATTGTTAAGGAACAATGTTTGAAAGACAATGTCCACTTTCTTCATTTAGTCAGAGGAAATGGAAAAATACTTTTCAAACTCAAGAAGCTAGTAGAAAAATAAAGTATGGTATGCACATATTCCAGCAGAAGACTTCCTTGAAAATTATATAAGAACACTTCCCTTCATATATTTTGGATAATTTCTCTTCAGTTGATGTTTTTCAGAGGCATACCAAAGGGCAAAAATTCCAATATAATTTGTGGCTTCCATACAAGCACTTTCATTAAATAAAAAAATGAAAATAGTATTTTATTAAATAAAATAATAACAAATATCTGATTTTAAAAATCATCAGATAATAAACTGTTAATATGGTATAATTTTCTCTGTTTCTTAAAATATTCCACAAAGGCACAAAAGGCATATCCCTTAAATATTAAAATATCGTAATAAATCAAATATTTTCCCCAATACCAATATATCACCATTGGCAGTCCCATGTAGATGGCCATAAATGACTATAGGAGCGGTCCACATCAGAATCAGTGGCATGCATTTATACTAGAAACAGCTGCAAGACATCCCTAAGAGCTATTATTTAGCCAAGCTAGATTACGTGCAGTACGGAATCTAATCTAGAATCTAAACACAGGCACATACTATACTACAGTAACATATTTGTGCTTTTGCTTGCAAAACACATCTAGAGGAAAGCATTTCCATGCAAGCATTACTACATATTAAAAACAAACTTTTGGTATTTGGTCTTTTGGTATTTTACTTCTGGACTCAAACACCAAGTAAAACCATACTATAATGCCACATCTGCTGTGGTATCATAACAAAAATCTGGTTTTTATAACTACCAGGCATCGGCAAACATTAAACAATTCACATCATGTTCACATTTTTTTCTGGTTTTTGGCAGAGGGACTTCACCACCACTGTCTGCCATGTGTAATAAATATGAAAGCCTTCAATTTCTTTTATATCTATCCCATAGCTCCTCAATAAAGTGGTACAGTCTATCAGAAAAGGAAAAAAGTTAGGGAAAATTCAGCATCCATCTCACAAAAGTAATTGATTCTAGAGGTCCATTTTAATCTTCATCTGTCATTGCACCTGAAATAAAATCCAATTATTTCAGCTTCACAGGTGGACTGGCTTTTCATCCCAAGAGATATGAATGAGCCATGAAATGATAAAAAAAAAAAGCCCACAAATTAACATTGCACAAATATATGCACTACATGCAGAGCTGTCAAATCCCACGCTTTCAACATTAAGCTGAATCTGCAACAGTTTAAACCTTTAGTATTAAAATATTAGCGGTGCAGCACAAGGACTACTATCCACAGTAACACTGCACTTGGGCAGCACAGCTTGCCCAGGCAGTGTTTCATCTCAAGCAGAAAGGCTCAAGGCTAGCAGGAGTCCTAGCCCCAGGGGCAACCTCTCACCAGAGCCTTCTTGATCACACAGTCCAGCATAAGGTCTTCTACAAGACCCAGTGCACCCATCTCCCATGTCAGGGCTCCCCAGCAGAGGGAAAAAAAATCTGTAAATATGCTCAACGAAGAAGTCTCATCCCTGTTTCAATTCCACCACTGCAATTCAGCTTTCATTATTTAATTCTCAGCACTGTATGCAAAACCAGCTTAAGGATGGGAAAGGTATCATATTTTCCTTCCTGAGTGTTAGTTATAGACACATAAGGGGGAGGAAACTGGAAGTGGTTATTTGTGGTGTACAAGTAGTGTACAGCAACTTCCAGAAGCACAAATTAGGTTGGAGGTCCCATCACACAGCCCTGACCCTCAAGATTTGACAGTAAGAAACACACTCTTATTTTCATGCACTACATATCCTACATCATCACCTTTGTACATTTTATACAACTCATTTCACAAATTTGGGGATTATGTATGTTTATTGGATAGTAAAGGTGCCTGGGGCTTCCACTGGCCAGGGGGGAAACATGGGACTGTTCTGTTGTAACTACTGCTGTACTTCACAGAGTAAAGAGAACAAAAATAAACTCATGATCAAAATCAGGAAGTGAGCAAGAAGTTATTTTAAACACTAATCAATATAAGAAAATTCCAGAAAAATTTATTAGTCCAAGTGAATAACTACAGCTAATAAATTCCTTGAAAGTCTGAGCTATTAAGAAAGAACAAGTATTTTTTAAAAAATGCACATTTATATATTTTAGAGTGGGAAAGTAAATTTGGTAGAGTAAAACTTTATTCATATTTTCAATATCTGACCTTTTTTTTTTTCACACTATCATTGAAGCTTTGTGTAGTTCAATCTTTAAAAGGACAGCATGCTTCCTCTTTGCTAATTTCTCTGAAGAAGAGCAAGCTAACAATCTTGATCTGCCATTTCATTTTCAGTGAAATGGCCAACAATAGCTCAAATGTTATTTTAAGTGGATATAACTGGAACAGTCAAACAAAAGGTCACCCATTTTACTAGTGTGGAAAAATACAGCATAGGCCTCCTGGTGTCCCAGGGATGTTCAGTACTTTGTATGATCAAAGCCAAGCAGACTTTGGCCTTAATACAACTACCTTCCTGTCTCCTCTCATCCATACAGATTATTTGCAACACAATTTTAGTCACTGTAATTTATGGTGACATAAATAGTTAAATATATGACATAAATAGTTCAAACAATCTTAAATTTCAAATACATTAAAAATGTAAATGGATCTTTTTTCTATGAGTTACATCAATTAATTTGAGTCAGCAGAAACAACTGAAAAACAACTAGGTTAACAGAAACAAGGCAGTGACTTTTTTCAAATACGCTGTTCACTCAACAGAGCTTTAGGCAACTAAAATGTCAATACGTATAGAATTTACTGAAACAGATTTAATGATCTCCAAATGACAGGAATATCTATTTGCTTAAGAAAATCAAAGTCAAAGTTCACCTTCCGAAATAACTGTTTTGTTACTATTACTGTAGGCATCCCACACTGTCACCTTCATACCGAAATCTGTTTTTTATTTATAGCAGTAGCATAGTTTTTAAAGAAAGTCAAGCAACCCATTTGTTGTGTTGAAGTTGCAGAATTCTTGAAAACCTAAACTGAACAAAACCAAGTTTTTGAAGAAATATTTCAGTGACCTTGATTTGTTTTGCTGCACCTCTTTTCTCTCTAATCCCCTCGGCTCTATATATGAAGTTCTATGTTTGAAGTTCCTCCTGGTTGGCTGCCACTCTTCTTCCTGCATCAAGTTCATATTTCTGTCACTCATTTTGTAGAATATGTACAACCTCTTACCCACGTACATCAGATGACATGTTTTCTATTCCACCTACAATTCTCTCCTTTTCCTTGCTGTTTAGGGCAGGTTTAAACTGAGCAGCTCTCCCCCCATTTCCTTAGAAGATGGGGAATTCTTTAAATTTCTGCCTAACCTACATCAGGCAGTGTCAAACAGGTCTCCCACAATACCTCTGAGTCTCACGTCCACTCATGAGAGTATCCTTATTTCTCTCCTAGAATAATGTCCCCAAATTATTGCCCTCATGAAATCCTCATTGTGGACAACGCAATAACACATCGGCTTTGTGTTTCTCCCACTTTCCACTTACTGTTCACATTGGTTTGGCAAAAGGCAACAAATGCCACAATCACGTATTACTACAGACTGACCACAGAAACACAGAACGGGGTTCCCCCTGTTTCTTGCCCAGTCTCCTCTCTAACCATCTGCCTGTTTCCACAAGACCTGTATGTCTGCAACAGAGCCGGAGTACACTGCCCCTTTGCCAAAGTTGAGTAGGAATTGAGCAAATGGTTGAGAAGTTACTGGCAGGGTGGGAGGACAGGCTAACGGACAGATGGATGGACAGATGGAACAATTGCATAAGCAACCTTCCCTCAAAGCAAAATAAAACTTCAAAGTCCCACCTGTTCCATAGAGCATTTCATGAGCACTAGCCACTCCTCACTTCAAGGTTTTCTGTTTTATAATATGCTATACTGCATAATATAGTAGCTTTGGTCTATAGACTTACCAGATCAACACATAACTGACTACATCACGATGTACAGTTACAGCGCTCCATAAATAACTGTCTTTAAACACAAGCTGTACCCAAACAAGACTTCACAGTTAAGTAGAAAAATAATGGTTGCATAAAAACATTATAATGGCATGTAATTTAAAACTTCCTTTGTAATAATAACGTCAACAAAGAAAGGAGAAAGAAAACACAAGATTTTGGGGTGGGGTTTGGGGGGGGATTGCTTGAGGTTTGGATTTTTTCTTTTTAAGAAATACAAAAATATGTAGAGAAGTAAAAATAAAGACTACTACCAATTAAAGGATCTACAAAGGCGTATTGCATTTTAACAGCCTAAAACTGTGTGAAGGGATAGAGAAGAAACTGCACTAGATGAACAGATGGATCAGGAAAGTGAGAAGAGTTCCATAAGGTAGACTCAAGTTTTTAAAGCGTGAAACTTCTGAAGTGAGCATGGGGCTCACTGTAGGTGTTTTCATACACAGATTAGTTAAGGTGAAGGATTTGGAGGGTTTCTGTTGTGGTTTTTGGTTGTTTGGTTGTTTTTTTTTTAAAGCTTATTGATGTAGGTAGCCAACAGCATACTATATGTTCATGTTTGGTAGTGGTGAATTTGGGGATATAGCAACTCCATCCTTGTCTGACAAGCAAAGCAAGGAAGACTGGAAGCATTTTTGCACAGGTTAAGTGAACAACCAGATGGCAACATTGTGGATGTGGTAGATTAAGAGTAGAAACAAAAAAAAAAAAGAAAAAAAAAAGGAGGATATCAGAGTCAAAAGTAGAAAAATAACCTGCTTGTACCAAAAGCCTTTGGTTTCTATTAACTGGAATTCTCTTTTCAAGTGCTCAAAATAAGATAATGCAACAATGCCATTAAGATTAGTTCAGCATAGGAGGGACAAGGAAAAAGAGGTGCCCTGGAAGGAGAAGAATTTAATTTTACACAACTTCTTCCTAGTGACATTTTAGGAATAAATACATTTTTAGGAAAATACTGATTTTGAGCAGAAAGTCTGACCAGACAACCTCCTGAGGTCCCTCTTCCATTTCTGATGTCAATTATCTCTTCAAAATACCCTAAACAAAGTTTGAGAGGAGGTATTTTACATTCATTAACAGATTTAGGCTCACTTCAGTGAACATCCATATTACAACAAAAAAGGACAGAACTTTTTAAAAGTCTATGTTCTGAGGTTCACAACTGAAAATTATTAGCATCTATTGTCACAACTATGACAATTGCCTATTCTTTGACTAATAAACACCTTTAAATTTTGGATTAATAGTGCTATGCATAAGCAACCCATGAGCAAATTAAACTGCTGTTGATCTGAAGTGGTACATAACATAAAAAGCCAATTTGGGTTCCAAGTTATCATAAATCTATGCCCATTTTTTGGCATTGGTCGGGCTGCCAGTATTGTCTACAAACTACTTTCAACAACATGAATTTAAAATATCAATTACAATGTGAGATTAAATACAGTTTCATATACTAGATGAGGTGCTCTATGTTCTGACCGTTCTTATTTTTAAGACTTCTGAAGAAAGTTACATAAAGTCAGACAGACCCCAATCCTGCGCATACTTCTCCATAAGCAATATAATTGAAGTTGAACATATGTTTAACTTATTACACGTGCACAAATATTTGTACAGAGGGCTTAACTGACTCCATGGAATAAACAAAATGCTGCCAAGTGTTAAAAAAAAACCCAAACAAAATGCAAACAACAACAACAAAAATCCCCAACAAAAACAGAAGAGGAAGCTTTTCTGGCAATTTGTTTGCAGCTACTGTAAAGTTTTTTTACTAAACACAGCTGGTTAACAGGAATCTAGAACAAGTGTAATAGCTCTAACAAGAGCAACTTTACAAAGAGTTGACTACGACACAGCCTCACGTTCCATGCACCTTGGCTTTGCTATTACTATTACTATTCCAGGCAACGGCCTAAAACACAACCTATGAAAAAATACTCCACCATCTTGGAAGATGCAGAACAATCAAACTGCGTTACATGCACTCATAGAAAGCTGTTCTGATGAACCCCAATTAACATGATACGCTGCAGCATGCAAGATACTCTTACCCAACATACTGAAATTTGCTTTAACACACAGCACAGAGTAATATCCAAATCCTTCCAGCAAGCTTTTGAAGCTTATCTACTAGAGACCTCTATTAGAACACAGTTTCCTCTTCACCATCATCTAGAAATGTTGTCCAAATGAAAAGGGAGAGGAAAGAAAAAGAGCACCGCACACCACTAAGCATCGTGAATCTGCAACATTCAGGGCACACCAGACTTTCTGCTCTATCAATGTCAGCGTAGTGTTGATGTACATATAGGCAAACACAATGAGTTTGTGAGATGTGAATTCCATAAAAAGTAAACATGACCTTCTTACGATTAGGAAATCTAAGCAACAAGTATGAAGCTTATAAACACAAATTTACTAAGCTCTCAAGTTTCTATGCTTTAAAGATAAATATTTAAGTTCAAAGTCGCCCTTGTTGGTACAAAGCTTAAAAAAAAACTTACTAGCCAGCAGTTATTTTGTGGCCATGAAATCAGGCTGGGTGACATTTTAACTTGTTGGAACAATCTATCTCATACAGGTCAAGTAGATCTACCTTCTCAAGGTCAGAAAGGGATGAGACTGTAAAGCATGAACTGATGTGCATTCAAGTAGCTATTCAGTTACTTCACATGTAAGTGAACTTGACAGCAGAGTAAGTTGCTCACTTCATAAGCACTCAAAGTAAACACTGAGGAACTCCCAGGTGATCCTATGGCACATAGTTACCCAAAATAATTACCAATTCAACAGGAACTTAAAAAAAAAAATCCATTTCAAGAGCACAACAACTTATATGAATTTGAAAACTAAGGGCTTCCCCACAAACACAAAGGCTTCACAATTAGTTGTTAGATGATGAAATCAACCAAAATATAGTACTAAGGAACTAGGATAAATAAAGTTATGTATTTGTGGAGAATAATTCTTAAGTGTTACCCATTTCACTGAATCCTTACAATACATGATGGCTATTAAACACTGACATCTAAGGAAAAAGTGGGGTAAAAATAGTTTATTTGCATATTCAAGCTTCAAGAATTATTATTTTTTAAAATACGTAATAGTTGAATAAATATTTGATACTACTGAACCTTACAGCCACATCCTCTCTTTCTGCTGCTGAATGAAAGTGTGTTAACGTCAACATCTGTACTTCTACAGACATCTGTAAGAAAAGGTTAACAGAGACAGTGATACAATTTGCCAAAATAACAGAGCTCTTTGTGGCTGGCATAATGAGGATTCAATCAAGAACTGTTTCACATTTTGGTTTTTTGTGAGATTTTTTGTTGTTATTGTTGGGAAGCTTCTCCCCCCCACACCTTTTTTTTTTTTTAAATATTGCCACAGAAGTATTTCTTGTGAATGTCACCCACAGCAAGAATATCTTCTTTTTCCAAAAGAAGTGTCAGTGTTAAATTAACTTACCCTATTATTAAAAATACATCAACTAACGGATTAATTTTCAAGACATTAATGGACAATTCCAGCACTAGAACCTTCAACCACCTCAGATTAGGAATACAAATTTGAAGTCAAACAGAAATACATTAACACTTCTTCCAAAGTCATGCTGGAAAAAAAACGAAATTGCATTAAAGCTAGAATTAAACATTTCTGGAGACCTAAACACTTTGGAATCACAGGTAGGGATTACAGAAAGTCACCATATATTAACTATAGCTACCTATTTATGCTATTCACATTTTTCTCATTTTAAGACACAGCAATAGATTATTTTGATTGCACAGCAACTAAACATAACTGCGGTATCAATCTTAATATAAACAGAAAAGTAAAACACAACTCTAACTTCAGAGGCCATATGTTCGTTTCTGAAAGTTATTTTACCTAAAGGAAATGGGCATGGAAGTTCTCTGAAGGCTAGCCTATTCCTATGAAATTCTCATGGTTGCCTCAGAGAAGGGAGGAAAAAAAAAAAAGAATATATGCAGTATTTCTATAGCAACAGAGTTAAAGATATGCAGATACTATCAAAGGGGTTCTTTCACTATGATCTCATCAAGATATTTAACATGATTATTTCTGCTAAGTTAAAATATCTTATTTAACACAGTTCACAATATGTTACCACATTGTAAACAAAAAAGCTTATTCTTAAAAGCTGAATACATTAGCATTGTGAATATTCAGAAATTTAACATTTTTCTCTTATACATATTTGATTTTATGAAACTGCACAAACTGCGCAAGAAGACTGACATTAACAGTAACTTCCTCGGTTTACATACATGCTGTTTTAATGCTCACTTTAATTTATTTAATGAAATTAATTCTTACTGCTTCTGATGCAGAAAGCCGATATTACTATTCAGAAGCAAATCTCTATCTAGATGCTGAAGTATTATAGTTAGAATATAGAGTTTTGAACCAGAAAATAAACGCTGTTATTCATTATATTACACACATTCTTTAGTGGCAGCAAGTCATTGATTATTCTCACGTCTTGATGATCTGATATGAAAAAAATCAAGATAAAAATCTAGAGATGCTGGGTTTAGCTCATGAGTAGTGCTAAAATTCTTCAAAATTCTCAAACAGAAGTTATGACAAATGTAAGCCATATTTGTTCCTTTCACATGATGAGCACACACAGAATTCACAATGACTTCATTTATCCTCCACGTCAACAAATTTTCGGGGTAGCTCTCTCTTATGAACCATGTTCATGCTCTGCTCAGAGTAAGCATATAAACTGAACAAAATTCTCATCAACAAAAATTCCTATCTTATTTAGAGCTTAAAAAAAAACACCTAGGAAAATGACTATTTGTTTTGTTCTTTCCATATTTCTACTGCTGAGTGTTGTGCGTTCAAGAGAGAAAGCTAATGCTTACATGTGAACAGTTTTCAAGAGCATCCATATATAGTCAGTATTATAAAAAGCTATTTTTATAACAGCACTGAACTGGCTTTTCGTTATATATATAGAGAGGGTGTTTTCTGCATACAGAAATTATTCTCTTATTCTACCTTGTACTTGCAGTCTTAGCTCTCCTCCCACTCACATAGTCCTGCTCCATACAACACAGAAATAGCCACTGCCAGTGTCAAACCACACTGGCACTATAGTTGACTGTATCAGTGCTCCAATAATAGTTTCCAACAGACTAGCCCAAACCCCTTTATAAAAAGAGTTTCTTTCTATACTGACCATACAAATGTTTACATTTTCCTGCAGCTATTTCAGTACTTAAAAGGCTTATGAAACTGATATTCTCAAGGATTTTGTCAGGAATACAGAGCTACAGTAAACATTTCAGTATTTAAATCTCAAAGTATTTTTTCCTCATCATCGTTAAACTGAAGTGAAAGGATCTATGAGAACATTAAAATGGATCTGCAATTTCTTTTTTTGTATTTTCTTTCTTTTCTCCCAAACGCTTCAAGTTTGGAAAACTAAGCCAGAGCAAGTCAGCTACAGCACTAACAGGTTTGCTACAACTCTCCAAAATGAGAGTTATCAGACAAAAGGAATCAAAACGTATTTCTAGTTTCAGCTTCAACATTATAAAAAACCCCAAACTTTAACATAAACCAACAACAGTTTATGTATCAGATTCAATCCAATTGTCAGCATCCAATTAAAGTTAAAAATCAGGCATAATACAAGTATTTTTACATGTGTATTTTTGATAATGATAACTGCTTTCAACTGCATGTCTAAGCACTAGCTGAAATTAATTCCAAAATTAGTTACAAAATATGGTATAGCACTTGCTCTTGCAGCATTTGATTGCTACAGCTTTAGATTTCTCCCCTTTCCTATAAACTATGGTCTTTTACCCATTGTAATATATCATCCAGTTTTTCCTATATGCCAGAAAAATCTGAGCGTGGTGACAAAGATTTTTTTTTCCTTGTGATTTTGACTTAAATCCCCAAATACTACAGTTTTAGGTGAAAAATGACACAAACAAGGCCATGCTCCTGAGAGTTACTCAATGCAGAGGCTTTAGGCAGAGAGCTCTCTCCTTGCAGAACATTTTGCCAGAAGTACAAAGGGGAGATTTTTCTTCCTATTGCCAAATGAGCAAAATGACATAAATCTTAAACACCCACACAACTACAGGTAGTATTTAAGTCTATACAATAGAAAAAGCCACTATTTCTATTAGTCAAACCACCTATTAAAATGGCGCTTTGTGTTTCTGCTACAGGTAGGTATATTTTATAAAAAGCTTGCTTTTTTTTTCAGCTGCAGATCTCTCTGCTGTTAAGTCAGCGCACACACACACACACTAAGACAATAAAAACCTTGAAGATTATGTTGTTTTAGGCAAACGCGACAGACTATGTGAAATACTAGATTTGACACACTGAGATCTGAGGAAAAAAAATAGTTAAGCACCCTCCTAGATAGTAAAATAAAGTGGGAACTGTAGACTGTACTAGTCAAGAAACCACTATCAACTGGCAATATGTAACTTGATCACTCATTGTACTGGAAGCCTCCAGTGCTCAACGTCTCTCTGAAAAACAGAAGAGGCAGAGGACAACAAAAGAAACTAATAGAACCATTTAAAACTTCTCTCCAGCAACACTGCAGAACCTGAAGGCCCTTCATGGTCTGCCTCTATCAGTACTGCCAACGAATTTTCCTTGCCCTCCTGCTTTATATTCTCTCACAGCCTGAGAGATTCCAAAGCTTTGCTAAATTATTATGTGTTTGCAATAAGTAAGAAGTCTTCCAAATATGACTGTAGACTGATCTATGACCATCTTGACAAGCCTACAGAGTAGAAGTCAGGCAACAGCTTCTGGCACCCAAGGCACAGCAGAGAGGAATTTGCATGCTCATTACCAGTGTCACCACGGCAGTTTCAGGCTGTTGCTGTTTCCGACAGCTACCTGCCGCAGCAATGGTAGGCAGTACGCGATGCAGACGGAAGGAGGATCTCCGAGAGGGAGGCTGGAGTAGTTCAGCAACAGCATACAGAGCCCTCACATACACCAAAGAAAATGGAATAGGGACAGAGCTGGGAGAAGCATTGCTGCAAACACAAGAAACCCTGCTTAAAATAAACAAATAGATCCTTTTCCCTTCCGAACGCTCCAGTCTAAGGATAGAAATCGAGTTTCCCCTGCTCACCCACCAATATAAAAGATGAAAGCCCAGAGCGGAACCAAGGAATAACCCAGCACCGGGAATCCCGGCATCCCTCTCCTTCCTAGCGACTCAAGCTGAGGAACAGCCTCCTCTCCGGGGTGTTGTCCCCTCCGACGCTCTCCATCACCACCGACCTACCTGACAACCACCCGTGCGTCTCCCTCATAAGCGGCACAGAAAATGCACAACACAAGACAACACAAGCAACAGAGTGAC